>VUQK01011334.1:8688-19661 GCA_015106715.1 Bujurquina vittata
GATAGGGATGACTTAAGCATTAATCATTCATGTTGCTGCTTTCAGTTTCTCTACACTCCCTCATCGCGTCCTCTTTAAAACTATCAGAGTATGCTCTGGAAAACTCTGAAGCCCCGCCCACACTTGCAACTCCAGGTGGGTAGAAAACGAGTTTCATTGTTTCACGAGCCAACCATTTACTGTGACCAGCAAAGAAAGAAAAGCTCACCACAGCCAAGATAGAATCAGAGACGAGAGGAAAACATGCTTTACCCACTTCTTCAATGTCTGCCCGGCAACAAGAAGCCCCCCCCCCCGTCATATCACGCAGTTACTGTGCAGGTAAAAGTCCCTGCTCGCCATCCAGACCGTCGCTGGCTGAACTCAAACCAAGATGCTGGGAGCGGAAAACGATCCAGCTGCAGGATCAGTGTGAACATTCTCTAGGTGTTTCAGTGTGACATCATTCTCAACTACAGGTCGTGTTCAGAGTCCCCGATGGGCAGAAACACACACCATCGTGTGACAGGAAGAAGTTGGCCAGAGATGGTCTGAGATGATCCCTCCACAGCACCCGTTAATCATTAAAACGCTGCTGCTGTGGTAGTGTCCAATCCCAAAACCTCAGGAACCAATCAGTGGCTACGTCCATCTTTAACCTACAGTCTGTGGTTTTAGTGACGCACGCGCGCGCACGGGGCATGTATGTCAGGTACACTTTCATCCAGACGGAACAGAAACTGTCCAGGCACCTCCCAACCTACAGGACTGATCACAGATCAATACTCTGATCAGAGCTGTGGTACTTTGATAAGTGTTGTGAACCTCACCGTGAGCCTCCTGAGAAAACTCAGCCACTCTTTTCCTCACAGTCTCCATCACGCAGCTGATTGATCGAGCGATCGTTTTATTGGCTGATCGATTGATCAGCTTCTCTCCTCTCCAGCCACAGTAACCGAATTTATCGATAACACTATATCAATACCGCTGATCACTTCCTTACAAAAGGCGTACTGCCATGCTGCTTTGTTTACATCCGGTACGCATGCGCAAAGCTCAGAGCGTTCCTGTGCCATTTGAGCTGAACAGGTTTCCCCCTGCAGGAGGGAGGAGAAACTGCGGCAGAACAGAGAAAGGTATTGATCCGGAGACCTAAAAAAAGCTGCTGATAAGGATTAATCGATAAAAATAACAATAACGTTGCCTGTGATTAGTGATGCTACTTCTGACACTGAGGCTTCGACACACGCTTCGAAATCGATGGGTTACTGACATGTGAAGCAGGGGGCGGAGCTTGTTTCAGCTGACGTCACTGAACCGCTTCGCTGCAGCTGATCGGTTCTCTCCCGGTGGGGCCATACCGGGAGCTTTGAAACTTTGGCGCTGTCGTTTCTGTGAATTTCGGTCTTTCAATAATGGAGCCAGTTTGTATGTAACAAAAATGTATTTTTTTTTTTCAATTATATCCGAAACCTGTGTAACATGAGCATGGATACCTAAACCACATCAATAACCCCTAAAATAATTAAATTACAGCCAATTAATCTTTCTGATCTCCCAGTTGCTTTCACATCACAGCATTGTGGGCATCAATAAACTTATGATCAAGAAAATATGATGAAACTAAGTCAGTTTTAAGATGTGCGGCTTGTGACGTTCAACGCGTCGAAAAAGTGAGCTCAGATGTCGTCGCTTGCCGATGACGCGTGAATTGTAACCTATTCCGTGTTTATTCAAATAGTCGTAGTGCCGTATCATTCGAGACCTGGCGTCCTTACTCCTTTTCCTACATCCTGGTGACAGCAGCTTCTTCTGTTCCTAGTTGAAGGCTGTTCTCAAAAGCTGGGGAAGCTGTCCCTACAAAGAGAAACCGTTTAAGCCCATCTACTGTGGAAAAATTATTCCTGAATAAAAACACACGAGTTGCATAAATACACGTTTCCTGTACACCAAACGCAGTAGCAAAGAAAATATGCAGTACACCAAACAAAAGGGGGAAAACATCACCAAATCCGAATTCTTATTTTTATCATTGATGGAATTACTCAGGCAGATCATTTTTAATATGGATACAAAAACCAAAATACATAAAACGCAGTTGGACTGCCGGGTCATTTGAGGAATTGTCACAACGTGCGCGAAAAAAACAAAAAAATCTTATACACCTGAAAGGTGCGTCACGTCTGCAGAGCTTCATTTGGCTGTGTAACAACCACTGTTGCCAGTAGATGTCACTCAAGAGTACCGAATGAAACTTAAAGTAGCGAATCAATTTTTGACAAAATGTTTCAAAAAGCCTCGTTTTTGCCATCCCTACCTGTGACTCAGACTGAGGCTCTCTTCCTGCATGTGAACTTCATTAAACCTGCAACTTTGTAGACACAGAGGGTCTTACCGCAGGTGAGATCAAGGAGCAGCCTGTGAATCATGTCATTCCTCCAGGATTTATGTTAAAGAGCCAGCTTGTCTCTCTAACATCAGACCAAACATCTGAAGCCAGATTCTGGCCTTCTGAGCTTTTCTGCAATCACATTTGAGCCTGAACAGCCTCAGAGCAGCAACAAGAAGCTGCCAGCAGGTGAGTCCCCCTGCTGAACCTCTGATTGGATGCAGCTGTGCAGCTCTGCGCTGGAGTCAGGTCCTGGATCAGGTCAGATGGTTGTGGTGTCATGGATGAGTCGACATTGGAGCGTTACTTTGAAGACTCCATTGAGAATGTAAGTGTGAAACTGTTTGAGGCAGCAGGTTCAGGTAAGTCTGAGGCATCCTTTAATCCTCAGAGACAACAAACCACCAAACCTTTGAGTCTCGGCGGCGTTTTTTCTGCCACAGAAACTAGACTGATGTTTGTTCAATGAACATAGAAACTGTGCAATGAAGCCTGCTGATTTCAGGCCTTCACTGTACCTGCGCAGCTGTAAAACCGTGAAACATGAAGTAAAGCAGCAGTGAACTGTAGATCAAGTATGAAAGGCACAGCTTTGGTCCCTCTAACTGAGGTTTTTGTATACTGGATGATTATCAGTTAAGCATCACTGCAGCAAGTAAATGAGGACTGTTTGCGGTCTCTGGTTTTGGATGTTGGATCAAGCTGCAGCCTTTGTCTGTGAAAACTGAATGTATTAAAGTCTTGGACCTGACTGACCTCAGAGGAAATTCAGTAAAGGTGGAATTACAGAGAAATGAAAACGTAGAATCAAACTGTATTCACTCAGTTTATCCCAGCAGGATTCCAGCTTTATGTTGGGGGAGGAGCTTGGTCTTCAAAGCCCCGCCCACCACGTGCAAGCCCCCGCCGCATCCGTGGAGGACTCCTCCTACTTGTCAGTGAAATCTGGAGCGAGCGGTGAAGCTGGGGACGAGCTCGACCTCAGCTTCCTCCCCGATGAGCTCAGCGCACAGGATGAACCGAGTCACGGCGATTCGGGTATGAGATCATCAGATAGTGGGCGGGCACAAACCTAGCAGCCAGTAACATCAGTGTCTCACCTGTACAACGTGTCTGCAGCTCTGGACGTGTCTCTGGACAGCGGCATCAATGTGGCCTACAACTCCCAGGGATCCACAGCCACCGAGGCCCAGCGGGAGGCATCTACGTCAGGGCCGAGGACTGGGTCCTCCCCCTTCTATCCCATGACTCCAATGACTCCTATGACCCCCATGACCCCTGTGACAGAGAGGTCAGGAATCATCCCGCAGTTGCAGTAAGTTACTGCTGAGAGCAGCAACACAGGACCTGAACTTCATCTGATACTTCTTCTGCTGTACTGACACTGTATGAAGACTCCAATAATCCCTACCCCTCAGCAGGCTTCCACAAGGCGACCAGTGACAAGGAAGCTGGCCTGTGGAGGGGTGGGGATAGAGCTTAAACAGCTTTCAGACAGGTCAGCGGTACCTGTGTTTAAAAAAAATAACGTGCTTTTATTGAAATGTAGCTTCTTTAGAATAAAGTGGTTCCAAATAACAAACTTTTGAGCCATTTTTTTGTAATAAATGTTTGAAAGGTTTGCTTGACAATTATGCTCTCTGGAATAACCTAATCCAGATTTGACAGGCGATGCTGTGATGTCATTAATCCACACCTGGTCAGATGAGAATTGGAAAGCAAAACGACTGTAAAAGTTAACTGAAGTTAAAGGTCCCAGCTGTAAATTCCAGTATGAAGTGCGGTGATGAGCAGGATGTCACCTACTGTGACTTTATATCCATGAGGAGCTGGAACAGCAGCAGTCAGTGGTGAAACGCTGCCCCCTGATGGTGATAACAAAAAGTACCTTTAAACTCATTTGGCAACACAGGTGTCCAAACAAGCAGCAGCTCCAATGTGACTGACAAGATTCAAACAAACTGAGGAAATGGTTTAACCTTTACCTCCTGCTGTGCTACCTGTGCAGGAACATCGTCTCCACTGTGAACCTGGGCTGTCCTCTGGATCTGAAGTTCATCGCGCTGCAGGCCAGAAACGCCGAGTACAACCCAAAGGTACTGAGATCACTCTGCTTTATTTTGAAATGTCTATCTGAACAGCAGCAGCCATCGCTCTCTTGTCATTACAGCGCTTTGCGGCGGTCATCATGAGGATCCGCGAGCCGCGAACAACTGCTCTGATCTTCAGCTCAGGGAAGATGGTGTGTACAGGAGCCAAGAGGTGAGTACGTTTGTTTACCTGGCTCAGGTGTGATCAGCATGCTGTGTGTTAACCTTCAGTCTCCCTCGTGTGTGTCTGAGCATGTGCAGTGAGGAGCAGTCGCGGCTGGCGGCCCGGAAATACGCCCGGGTGGTGCAGAAACTCGGCTTCCCCGCTCGCTTCCTGGAGTTTAAGATCCAGAACATGGTGGCCAGCTGTGATGTGTGCTTCCCCATCAGACTGGAAGGACTGGTTCTGACCCACCAACAGTTCAGCAGGTACCAACATCACCCGAAACCAGTGAACGACACCTTTGCAGAGCACTGATGTTTGCGCGTGATGCTGCTGATATAAACCTATTGCTCAGACAGCCTGACAGTGCGAGCATTCCCTCCACAGTTATGAGCCGGAGTTGTTTCCGGGCCTGATCTACCGGATGGTGAAACCTCGAATTGTCCTGCTCATCTTTGTGTCTGGGAAGGTGGTTCTGACGGGTAATCACATGGTCTGACACGCTTTCAACGCTCAACTACAAAAAGGAACGCTGTGTTTTCATACACGAAAAAAGCCTTTATAATTAAATCCTTTCTTCATGAAATAGTTAACAGTGAAATTACAAAACTCAAATGTTATGATCTATGAATCTGTTTTCATATACACAATTTTCAGAAATACCAAAAAACTGAAACTGAGATGAGAAATCTGTGGCTTGTTTTTCTTATGGAACCAAAACCTTGAATACAAAATCTGGATCTTTGATTTAAAAGCTCCGGTCTTTTTTGTCACGATGCATTTCATAAGCAGGAAATGCAGATCTTAATAACTAACGCTGTGCTAATCATTCAGTTGTGTGTTGGCTTGCAGGAGCTAAAGAGCGAGCTGAGATCTACGAAGCATTTGAGAATATTTATCCAATCCTGAAAGGCTTCAGGAAGCAGTGAGGACTCTGAGCACTCCCTCTTTGTTCCTGTCTGGATTGTGGAAATTCAGTTTTATTTGAGTTGTACTGCAAATTTATTGTTTGGGATTTGTTTTACAACAGGTGTACAATCGTTCATAAAGAAATAAATGTTTTCTAAGTCAGAGAAGCTGTGGTGTAACTTCAGTCTTTTCTGAATCACATGAAATATGAACTGAAAAGCCATTTGAAAAACAATGAATAAATATGGCTGACTGGCAATAAATGTGGAAACACTGAAGCTGTATTTCTAAGAAGCAGAACAAGGTCTGTCTTAGAAAACCAACTTTGACCCATTCAGAACAAACTGGAGCCAAAACCACCACACACGTATGATCAAGCTGGGACCCGATGGACCGGAAAAACTTTTATTGTGAAACCAAAAACAGGTTTTTCCTTCAAATTTTCATCAAACCAAATCTGAACCGAACCTCCCCGCACACAGATGCATCTAATCTGGATTACATTATTCAGATGAGATCATTACAACAGAAAAGAATGAAGAACATCTGTTAATCCAGTGTTACCGGCGCAGGTTGGCTGCAGGTCTCTAACCCGAAGCTGCTTCAGCTCATCGGATTTTTTTATTTAATTACACCAATAATTTGACACTTCTGAATCTTCCACGACCACGCAGTATGAACCTGGTCCTCTCCCAGATTAGCCTGAGTCGGTACAAATAGTTTTTTTATTAACCTGCCACGTTTTTATAGTGACCCCGCCCACTCGTGATGTCATTGGATAAACAAACCCGTCACGCTGAGAAAGGAAACAGGAAGTGGAGTCTCCTCGGAATCCAAACAACTGTGTGTCTGCTTTAAAACATGAGAAAGTAGCGGCTGGTCCATAGACATATACCGGAGCCGCAGAGAGCGCGAAGTCCTGCGGTAGCGCCTTCACAGTGAGGCCGTTAGCAACAGCTTAGCATGGCGTCCTCGGCAGGACTCCCCGCGCTCGGGTCAGACCGAGCTGCTCCGGCCTCAGGCTCTCTGTCAGCGGCTAGGCCGCCGCTGCGTCCGCACCACCCGCACCCGGCCCACACCGCGCCGGGCTGCCTCATGCTGGAGTCCGTGGACGACGCGGAGGGGCTGTACGTGGCCGTGGAGCGCTGCCCGCTGTGCAGCACATCCCGCCGCAGGCTCACCTGCGCTCGGTGCGTCCAGGCCGGAGACTTCGCGTACTTCGACGGCAGGAACACAGAAAGGTAGGTGTCGGTGTGCGGGACTGAGCGCCTCCCGCTGCCGACCTTCGTCGACACGCACGAAAGTCTCCAGACACGCAGTTTATTGTTATAAAGCGGGAGCAGCCGCTGCAGTTCGGCGTCGGCGTGAGAACCGAAACGGACTTCTGGCTTGCTGTTTCTTTTGGTGTCGCTGCAGCTGAAATACCGCCGATGCAGTGTTCCAGCTTTATGCCTGACAATTATAAACGCTTCTCCTTTTATTTTCTCTGCCGCAGAAAAACAAAGTTAATCATTTACGCTTTAATGAACAGCTTCAGATTCGACTCAGCCCCAGAACAATAACCAGCGGCCCCTTAGCAGCTAACGCTGTTAGCCTCTTCTTAGCTCAGCTCAAGATAACCTGCTATCTCTTTAGCCAAGCCAAGTTTATTTATAAAGCACTTTAAAAACCGTAACCACTCACCAAAGTCCTGTACATAATAACACATCAGGACAAGAGAAGATAAAATTTAAAAGGTAATTAAAATAAATAAACAAATAAAAGCCAATGACAACCCTGTTTAATGCCTAATGGCAGTGAATTCCAGAGTTTTGGAGCTGCCTGCAGGGTTCTCGCCTGTGTCGGGTACCACTGCCTGGCGTAATCACTGCTTCCTGTCCAGTGGGCTCAATCAGGCTGTCAGTAGTGGAGGTGTGAGGACTTACTGCAGGTGAATTCTTCTCTGCAGGTATGCCGAGAAGCTGGAACGGCTGAAGAAGCTGAAGGAGGAGAAGGAGGAGCTCCAACACAGGTAAAATGTGCTGATGTCACGTATGACACCTGTAAAGCAGGAGTTTCAAACAGCTGTTGTGACAGTTGGAGGGCAGATAAAGCTGTTTGGGACGTCACCTTTGCAGGTGTTTGTGTGTTTTTAGATAACAGCGGTGGTCAGAGGTAACCTGTGGTGTGTTCTGTCCTCATAGAGTCCTGCGGGCCCTGAACAGGAAGCTGCTGGCTGATGAGATGGTGAGTTCACAGCTGGGATTGTCCAGCTTCTTTTGGTGCTGCACAGGTGTGCATTCACCTCCACAAATGCCGTGTTCCTCTTCATCATATTGATCCTCTGCTCTGTAACATCCTTTTGGAGAAGAAAAAAAAACCTCTACAAAAATCAAATCTTTATATACAAACTGATTTGAGACTGAAGTATAAATGTGTTATACTTCTGTATCTCCTCAGAAATGGAAGATCATGTCGTGTAAGATGAAGGTCGAGCAGCTGAAGGAGGCGGTCGCTTGGGGCAGCGAGGAGGCAAAGAGCGGTAAGTCTCTGTGCATGCACGTTCACCAGCTAGTCCTGATTCAGTCACGTGACCCATTCCTCCTCCTGTCGCAGATAAGGAGCGCCTGTCCAGGTCTCAGGAGGATGTCCAGCGGCTGCAGCGCCGGGCCATACGCCACAGTGAGAAACGGGACAAGATTGAGCGCCACAACCGGCGTCTCGGGGAGCTGATGGAGAAGCGTGGCCGAGACCTGCAGAGCCGACTGAGCCAGCTGGCGGCATTGAGGAGGGAGCACATCCGAGAGCTTACCACCCACATCTTCCCCATGCAGGAGGAGAAACTAGGCAGCAGGTAGGACGTGGAGCAGGGAGGCGTCACAGGAGGTCAGAGACGAGCATGATGAGCCATCTTTATTCAAATTGTTCCAAAGTCCCGTTGGGTTTGTTCAGAAACTCCACACAGGTTCAGTTATGAATGTGTTTATATATAGATCAGCTGTTCCTCTGATCGTGGCGGGCATGTAGAGCATGAGTGAAATGTGGGCCTGCTGCTCACAGACGCAGCAGAAAGGGTTAACACACACACAGGTGATGACACATTTGTTAACCTGATGCTGTGACTACGATTTAGGGTTAGCTAAGCCAGCTAACTGATATCCTTTTTCCGCTCACATGGTGCCCAGTGCTCAAACCAATCAGCGTTTTTTTTTTGTTTTTTTTCCTTCTACCACAAAGTTGCTCGGTACTTGGCCAAAAGAACATGTTCCATTTCAGCACCACTAGCTGGTGTGGAACCATGGAACGTGTGACGCAAGCTGCAGAAGGGTGCGGCTCTGCCATCTCGACGTAAAGTTTTCCACCGCCATTTCACTGCAAGCTGTGTATTCACAGCCGTGAATTAGGTTGGACCCTTAAGGCTGAACGTGCTGCTTAGTTCACAACAGATGGAATGAAGCAAAGCGTGTACTTGTCGTCTTGCTCGTACTCGTCTGACTGTCCTACTGCACCGCACAGCTGTAGTTTTGTGTGGATGGAAAACTATGTTCTCAGCACAAGAAACAATATTTGCAAATCCTTCCGAAAGCCTGCTGGGACTGATGAATAACGTGTCGTTCAGCCTGTCCTCTGCTCCTGTGTTTATCCGTCAGAGACCCCGCGGATGTCCTGGCAGAGTGTGACCCGCTGTCCTCGAGCACAGTGAGTGAGCTGGCCGAGGCCCGGAGGACCACCTACATGTCAGGGCGCTGGATCTGGGACGACCAGAATGGAGAGACCAGCATCAGCATCACGGGGCCCCCTGTGGCCCTGCCAAGCAACGGAGACTGCTCTGCCTGCTACAGCTGGGTGGAGGAGAAGAGCACCAATCAGGGTCCAGGTAAGGAGTGAGGAGGCGGAGCTTTAGTATTTGGACTGATAATTAATTTTTTAGTTTGTTTTTCTTAAGAATTCATGTTTTGTTTTAAACACCGCTCAGCCTCAAAAGGGTGACGGGGTGCTGTCGTCACCCTGGCTGGGGATGATTCTAGCAATGTGACCTGGGATGTTCAGATCCATGCCACAGATAATTTCAGACCACTTAGTCCAATGGCAGACAGTGACAGTATTCTCAGGTTTATATTTATTATGATTTTTGCATTTCTTCTTCTTGGTTCTTTGTTATTTGCTTTGGTATTGATCTGTTGAATAAAGGCGCTGAGGCTCAGGTGCACCCATGCACATCTGAGAGCTGTAATTATGTGTTGTAGAGCTTTTGCTTCCAGGGGATTCGTGCCCCCTAAAGACTCTGTGGCAGGAGCCAGTGTCTCACTGGCAGCTGACTGAATTTTTTTAATTATTTTATTTCTTAGTTACAAATTTCAGATTTTTCTCTTTGCTGACCTTCTGATATTAGTCAGGATCATGTGTTTATCATGTATTTTTCTAATGCCTTTGACCTTTGACTTGCTGCAGAGCTGGACCACATTAACCCGGCGCACACCATCAGCGCCGCCCTCTGCTACACCACGCAGCTCATCACCATCCTGTCTCATATCCTGGACGTCAACCTGCCCAAAAAGCTCTGCAACAGGTAGGACGGCTCACCTGCCGCTGCCTTCACAGGCACTCTCACAGTCCGGATAACAGCAGCCCATTAATGGATCAGTGGCTTTGGCTGAAGGTGATTCTCACCTGGTGGATAATAGAGCACAAAGGAAGACTGAACAGGCTTTTAACCCATAAATATTAGCACCTTAAGGGTGTAAAGGTCTAAAATTAACTCATTTATGGCCCAGCAGGTGTCTGAGCCAAAATCAAAGGCATGCAATTTGGCTGCAGCTTAATTTATATTTATATTTTTGTCTGGATCTTTCTTCAGGAAACTCATCCCATTAGCGGGAGGAAGGGGCAGGAAGCGGAAGGCATTGGGCAGGGCGACAGTGTAATGGGCAATTTGCTGTGACATTGGCGTGCACCATCCCTCGGTTTTTAGTCAGATTTACCCCTCGCTGATGTTGTCGAGTTTTAAAAGTGGTGTCACTCAGCTGGAGGTGGACTTTGCTAACTGATGGCATCACAGCATTATTGTCATCTTTAATTTTCGCTCTGTGTTTTCTTAGCGAGTTCTGCGGAGAGAATCTGAGCCGCTACCGCTTCACCCGAGCTCTGAGCAAGCTCAACACCAATGTCCTCCACCTGTGCTTCTCTCAGGTGAGAGACGCACACACACACACACACACACACACACACACGTGCAGCTTGCCGGCTGTACCGGCATGAACACGAGGGTCAAACCACAGAGTGACATCATCATGGATTCATCAGCTGATTATTGTTGTGACTTGGGGAGAGAAACGCTGCATACACGATCTCTTGAACTCCAAAACCACATGCTTCACACTTCCTGTCACATGACGCAGAGCAGTCTGAGCCGTCTCTCATCATGTTTTTCTGTGTTTAGCACGTCGACAGCGAGAAGCTTCAC
>VUQK01011335.1:31437-62893 GCA_015106715.1 Bujurquina vittata
GGGGGCCCGAAGGGCTGGCCAAATTAAATGAAAAAAAAAAAAAAACTGTAAGTGTTAAAATAAATAAAAAAAAAAAAAAAAAAAGCAAATCAGTAACTCTTAACAGTGCAAGCTGCATTCTACAAACCTGCCTCTAGGTGGCCGCATTGTTCAACAAAACTATGAGTCCCTCATAAGACATTCAGGCATAAAATTCCCACAGCATTCCTGAGAAATTCCCCACAGACATGAATGTAGCATAAATTAAACTCATCTCACCATCTTTTGTCCATATTCTGGCAAAGCCGTCATAGGAGCCTGTCGCTAACAGCGTTCCCTCGCTCTGCCAGAGAGAGAGAGAGGGGGCAATTAAAATAAGTTCCTGATCTTAGACACATGTACTGACCCATGTCATGTTCTCTGCTATCTGACCAAATATTTCAGGCCGAATGAGCTGCTGTTATAACAGGTCTGTTTTCTCCATCAGCGTGGATGCTTTCCAGGAAATTTCTGACTCTGCTTTTGGCTCAGATTAATGTCCCAGAGGCCAGACTGAAGGAAGAATCCACTTCAGCTGTTGAAATGCTCAGCACACGCTGACATTTTATTTCAGTTTTTCCACACTCTTTATTTGCACGTACAGGTTCCCATTTCATACAATGATCTCTTTTAAGCACAAGAAGTGAGACAAAGAAAGTAAAATACTCAACTTCAGCATTTTGTTGCTGAAATTAAGTCAATGAGGGGAAAAACTTTAGTATCGTTCTTGGAAATACCTGAATGGGCCTTGAGGGTTTCAAAATACTCACTGTGCTCATTAGAGTCTCAATCTGACTGAGAATTTCTGGATTTTGCAACTGATAAAAGCTGTAGGTGATGGGGTGCAAGCTTTGGGGATTTGTTGCAGGATGGAGGTCAGGCCCAACTGCACACATTTTTTTTAAAAAAAACAGTTTACACTGCTAAATCTAGTCTGCTGCTGCCGTCCTCTGCCACCATCAGATGGGACAGGTCCAGCCCTACAGGCCTCCATGTTTCTATCTGTCCACAAAACTTTGCTCCAGAACCTTCCTGGCGAATTCCAGTTCAGCCTTTTGATTCTTAAGTGTCATCATGTGGCCGTAACCCGACACATCCGATGGGCATCCTTGTAAATTCTTTCGAAAAGCGCAGCCACTTAGAAAAAGAACCTCAGCGGGTAACTGGATAAACCAACTGCATCACAGTTCAACACTTCAGATAAACGAACCATAAGACTTAGAAGAGAAAAACAAGCTGCAGTCTGAGGAGCTTTGAAAGCTAGTGGTCAAATTTAGCTTGCTACATTGTTGCCATGTAGTTAGGTGATTGTTGGGGGTCTTTGTGAGGAGTGTGTGCATAAAAGGCACATGTGGACCAATTTTACACAGAACTGTGTGACAGCACAATAAATCCACCTGAAGCCACTTTAGGCCAAAGCTGATGCGTAGTCATGGCAACAGAGTTGCCACCAGAGTGGGGCATTACAAAGTAAAAACACTTCAGGGCGTCTCGGGCTAACAGTAACAACAAGCTGACCATCACAGCAGGCAGTTGGTTTCTTCTATGATGCTGACTGGCTAAATCCCACTGCTGTCACTGGACAGCTGGGACTTGAAGTGCATCACATGTTACATGATCAAGTGTCCAGATTCAAATGTTCGTCCCCAGACAAACACAACATGTGTAACACATGACTGAAGAAGGCATCCATCTACCGTCACACATGAAATGATTTTCTCACAGGCTGTCAGCCATCATCAGTTGTCTGATTTTCGTATTTCAAAAAGGGAAACAATTACACAGCAATCAGCTGTTACCTTCATACAGCACAGCTGACCACGATGGAAATCAACCCAGCCCCGGTGTTTAGTTAAAGTAACTAAATGAACTGCAGCAGCCTTTAATCAAAGCTGGTAATGGCTCCTTTTTCTTTCACACTCATCTTTTTTCCATCTTATCTAACATCAAACTTTATTATTTCCACACTTTGGGACTGTACATGGAGTACAGCCTGTATACGGTTTATAATGCACGCCTCGTGTTGAGATGTGCACAACAATAAGCACCTTCAAAAGGGTTTTTAAAATGGCACAAAATATTAAAAACAAGAGTTCTTTGAGAAAACGTCAAACAGCACTTTGATATTTAGAAATATCTCGAGTCCTCTGCAAATTTCTCGAGGTTACAGATTGTGAATTAATACACCCAAGTAGGGTGACTCACATTACATTCACACAGCGTGTGTGTGTGTGTGTTTGTGTGTGCGTACTCACATTCCAGTCTAGTGAGGTGACGTCTTTGTTGCTGGGGACATCTTGTCCTCCCTCTCGTATGCAGTGCCTCAGGACCAGCTGTGTGGAGCTGCTTGTACTATTCTCACTCAGGTTCCAAATACGAGCCGTCGAATCGCCAGACCTGACACACACAAACACACACACACACACACACACACATCAGGAAAACCCACCTATAAAATCATGGCACACTTTTACATATTAACTGTATAAAGCAAAGATATTTTTGATATCTGAAACATCATGTATTTGAACTGGGCGAGAATCTGAAGAAAGAAACAACTATGACTTCATGTCCAGAACATCTACATCATGTATGGAAGAGATATCAACTTAAATTAATGTAGGGCCAGGCTGCACTTTCATGTAACACCAGTTTGTACCACAAGATGTTGCACTTAGTCAACCACAGAAGCCTCTTGAGACACAAACGGTAAATAGCTGAAGCATCTTTCCCTGTTCCATCTTGAACATGAACATGGTAGAAAAGTGGGAGGGAGACTCACCCCGATGCCAGCAGGTCGCTGACTGGGTTCCAGGCACAGATAAAGACTTCTGACTCATGACCCCTCAAGACCATGGCTTTGTTCTGAGGGATCTCCACGTCTCCATCCACTTCCATCAGGTCTGCGTGATTATCTGAGCACAGAGTTCAGACGGGTCAGGCATAAAAACCCACAAAGCTAATGAGTGAAAACATAAATGTAACAATATTTCACCATTTTAGTTAATAACATAAAACAAAGTCACAAAAAAAAAGCTCTCAGAAGAATTCCTCAATTCGTAAAAACATTAATCCTAAGCATCATTTTCCTCACTTGCTAAGGCATGGGCTCCATTCTCCTCCCCGTTGGCAGTGTTGTCTCCGTTCTTGGTATTGCCTGCGATGCTGCCCCCGGTGGCCGATGCTGGCGCTGAAGCTGCGGCCTGCTGCTGGGCCATTTTGTCCCGGTAAGCCTGCTGCCTCGTCTGAACGACGTCGGGCATCACAGCATCGATCAGAGACAGGGACTCAATGGGCCGGCCGTCAAATAACGTGCCATCCTACAGAGCAAGAAATCGGTCAGAGCGGAGTCACAGAGGAAGCCCGGAAGGTGGTGAGACAGGCAAAGAAACAGACTTCTGTCTATATTATATTTATCACACTTAGGTTAATGTACAAAAGTCATCCTGATAGTCCAATTAAGAAAGACTTGCATCATTATGTGACGTTAAATGTAGAAAAGACAACAGATATTCATCCTTCAGTTCTTCATTTGCTTGAAAGTGTTTAACCAAGACAATAAATGCTGGAAATTTATGTTATGTGTCTTTTAGAGTATTTGTATTTTAGAGCTCATGAATCAATAAAAGCCTAAAAGGAAAAAACAAAAAAAGCAGAATGGTTCTTTGTTTACGTCCCACCTCATTGATGCTGACTTCAGCCTCCACGTACTGCAGGCCCTTCTGGATGATGCTGATCAGGGCAGCAGGGGGAACCAGAGCACCATTGATGTTGGACTGGCTGATGTGGCTCTCTATACCAAAGGTAAACGCTGAGTGGGAGAACCCTGGAGAGGAGAGAATATCAGGGTAAATATTACTGCCTTCGATTGTAACACAGTGGAGAAAAACAAGTTGTTTTCTCCACTGTCATAAATCGTTGTCACCCTTTCTGATCTTTGAGCATTTTTTATACAGAGTAACTTTTTGTTTCTGGGGGAGATTTTTGCAGTAATGACGGTTACAGACCCTCAACAGTCAACAGATTATTGAAGAAAATACTCAACCTCTGAATTTAAACTGTTTCTGAAGTCATTGCTGTTGCAGAACCAGACTTAGGGCATCACAGCTGCATGCCCCCTCACCTGTTACACTGCAGATAACATCTGGATTCAAACAATAGACCGGGATGCTGCTGATACTGATGAGCCTCTGTTTACAGCTGACACTGAAGCTAAAGTCTTCATACAAATGTGGAAACATTTCAAATGCATGCATTAAGCAAATGGAATTATCTAATCCAGATAGTGGAGCATGTTTCATTAGGATGTAACTGCTAAAGGAAATATTAATAATGACATTTGAGTGGATGTTAGCTGCGTGTAGGACAGCACTGTACGTGGAGAAAAAAGGATCAACGCTTTGGCTGAAATTAAGTCTCAAACCCATCAAACCATCAGCTCCCTTCTAATGATTTTGTTTTTTATTAGCTTTGGTTTTTATTGGACTCTAAGTTCTGGCTCAGGTATCAGATCCATATACCTGCTGCCCCAGAGGCTAAATCTGAGAACCTAAATCCAGAAATGCCAGCTAACTTCCCTACCAGCTGTATTTGTTTACATGTGTGAAGCTGTGGATATTTCCTGTTATCATGCGCTGGTGGTGTTGAGGTCAGCTTTCACCCTCTTTTCTTTCAGATGATTTCGGGGGAGGTGAAACACATCGTCCATGTTTATCAGAGCCTCTGATTCATTAGTTGTAAATCCACAGCTGGGGCTGCTCTCACTGATGTACACATGGAGATTTTCCAAGTCTGGGATCAACAGCTAAAGTTTTCCTCTCAGCAGCAGCAGAGCAGTGAGTGCAGGAAAAACCAGATACTAGATGCTTTATCGGGGCTGCTTCTGTCTACATGGAAGTGTTGCCTTCCAACTGACTGACTCCAGTTCAAATCTATACGAGCGACCATGAGCCTTATAATAGTCCATGGGTAATCCGGTCACTGCAGTCATGATGAAGAACCCGTAACAGTCTGCAGTCATTCCAGGGTGCTAATTTCAGTCTTTAAGTCAGGATCAAACAAATAAAAACTTTAATGTAAATCTCTCTTATTTCATAAAGTTACAGTTACGTCCAGGTCCAAAAACAAACACTGAGGGTTAAAAACATGACTGCGGCTCAGGTGTTAAAGTTTGATGTCCAGGCTTTCACCAAAGAGCATTTAGATTAAATTAGCTTGCCTTTTGACATCTAGAGACGGTGCGCCATGTTCTGAGTGAGACATTTCTTTAAAGAAGCACTAAAGCATGCAGCACTAATGTAGCTCTGCATATAAATGAAGAAATACTAAATACCAGTGAAATCTAGAGGGTTGGTGAAGTTGTGCAGGGTGGTGGGGTTGGGCCAGTATAAATACATTAGCAAAGGGGAGATGCTGGAGGAAGATTACATTGTTCTCAATAAAGATTCGTGTTGAGGGTCTTGAGAGAAACACCATCATATGGCAGGAAGAAGATCAAACTTTAGCCAAGAGAACATCTGAGATGATCCATCTGCAGCACGAGGTCACTCATTAATATGATGCTGTGTGCTTTGGATTACTTTCTATTAAAGACAAAAAGCCCCAGAGCGATACTCTCTGCAAGTGTTCAAATATTTGGTGTCTGGGACACTGAGAGCCCATTGGCTTATCTCACAGCCATGCTGCACATGAGTGGTAATAACAAGCTGGAGAGCCCCAGAATGAGAGCGGACTATTTAAAAAAAAGAGAGATAAAGGACACTTGGACTCAGAAACAAGGTTGAGACATTGTCACTGAGAAGCTAAGAGCCTCCTTAACCTTCACTGATTTCCTCTGTAGCAGAGCTGACAGGCAGCAGTCCTGCTGTACGATGACGTCTGCAGACAGACTGGACTCTTTGTCCTGTTTACAGTCACATTGTTCTGCTTTTACACTGCAGGCAGCACCACACTGACCGCTGTGTATACACAGTGACCGACATGACCCATCAAACTGGCATGACTACCAACTGTATCACAACCACAACAACACTGAAAAGTTTAAATTCCACCCAAATCAAATAAATAAATATCATTTTCTATTAAAAAAAAAAGCTGAATCCTTTTCATCTTTCACTTTTAGAATTCACTGGTTTGTATCAAACTTTTAAGAGTGAATCAGTGAATTAACAAAACACATTTATTGTGATGAAAACTGGCTTTCTAAAGACAGACGAAACCCCAAAGACATGAAGAGGAGAAGAATCTGAGCGGGATACCTGACTCCTGTAGGTATCTGTAGACCAGGAAGTTGACCTCATCACTGCTAATGCTCATCTTTACTCCTGTTACACCATGAGGTCAGCACGCACAAACCTAGCCTGAAAAACAGAGAAAGGTTCATCGGTGAAGGTTCATCACGGAAACAAGCTCATTTCAGTTAGTTAGTTACTGATGTTGCTGTGGGGAAGGAAATGCCTGCAGAGCTGTTACATGTTAAAGCTTTGAACACATAGCCTACAGCGGCTTCAGTCTGCCACGTGGTCACGTGACCTTTGGCCTGCATTGCTCCCCGCAGTGCGCCATGTTTCTGACAGACCCATCAGGTCTAACCTGTCATTTCTAAATACTTAGACCAAATATAATGCAGTGAAAACAAACTAGGAATTATATCACGTTTCTGAACACAACAAACTCGATGAGGTGCTTACTGAGACTGGGGCAGCTGCATGCCTGTGAGTCGAGTCATCTGATGCAGTGTCATCGTTTTACTGTCTGCGTATGAGTCATTGCAGTCGTGCTTTTGTCTGTGCTCATCAGCACTCTAACTGGCTTTTACTGTTAAATATTTTATCTGATTATGTCACCATTTTATCATTTCGGTGCCTCTGTCTTTTATCTATGCTTACATCCGTCTGCATTTTTGGTTTTCTTGTTTATAAATGCCATTAACCTGCCAGGGACTGCAGATGAAGACTAGCCTATGTGGCTAAATGTGGCATGCTGACATCATGGATCTAAGCGCTCGTCTTAATTAATGTGCAACAGAAGAAAACAGGACAGAAACACCTCGTCAGGGACGACTCCTTAGTGTGCACACCTGAGCACACGTCCCATGATTTGATGTTGCCTTTGTGTGTGAACTAATATGACTGGGAACCACAAGTTTAACAGCTCCGGGCCTGATTACCCCGAGAGTAATCAGGCCCGGAGCTCCTCCTCTGCAGCCCCCCCGCCCCCCAGCAATAGACTGCACATTTAATGTTATTTAAGTGAATGAAGCTGTCTCCTGGGCACTGCGGACACATTTCTTTTCCCAGGATTTTAACCTTGCATCATCTGGAACAGCTCAACGTCTACCTGCACTGAGCCGCGGCCGTAACACTGCTGATGTCGAGCTGGGGGGGCAGACGTAGGCAGGACTTCCTGCTGCACTGATCAACTTAAAAACATCACATATCACATTACACTTTCCACAGGTAATTAAAAGAAGTTTAGATTAATTTTTAATGACAACCTGATAAAGTGGTCACAGCACACGGGACACAGTTACACACCACAAATGGTACTGTGACATGTCAGTACTGCAGCAGTGTTGAGCTGAACCCAAATATTCAGATGCTCATATATTTGTACATTGAGAAGATATTTTCCAGAGTAGATATTTTTGATTTTGGCATTTTGATAAAGACCAACAAAAGAAAAAGGTTCTACTCTCTCACAGACATCAGAGTTTTAAATAATTTGGCTGATCCCAGAACTTGTTTGGTTTGTTTTTCTTCTTTCCAAACTCTCTTCACCGCTCGGCCACTTCACATCCCCAGCTGTCACAGCGGGAGGCAAAAGAAGGCCACAGAGAAGGGCTGCTGCTGGCCGGCGGACTCAAACCCAGAACATTTTTGCTGTGAAGCGACGGTGCTAACCACTGCACTGTGCCACCTCTGCATCACATTAATTCCTCACTTAAGGCAGAGAAACAAATTAAATTTTACCTATAGAACGAACTCAACTGAATTTACATTTTAGCTCTTCATCATATCACAAAATATTTGGGTGCAACAGCGGCCACACCCACTGCTAAATTCCATCTTATTGATCTCTCTGTTTGCCGAATTAAAAGACATGCGACCTTCCCGGGATCGGCCCGTTTCACTGCCAATTACTGCTGAAGCTCCAGAAAATGCTATTCGAGAATCCGGCGAAGTCGAGCCACGATAACGACAACAAAGGCCGCAGACTCGGAGGCGGTTGCGGAGAACAGGGTCGCCATGGCTGAGCTGTCTGGGGATGTGTTCATAACCCAGGAGACAGCAGACGAAGAAGAGGTGGTGTTGTTCTCTGGCACGTTGGCTCAGCGATACTTATCTGTGCCTGGACCCTCTGTCTCCAATGAGACAGGATTGTGTTTTCCACAGAGACAACTGTCAGCAAACAGATTGTTTTGAGGGGGCAGATAAACTGCAGACAGACAAAATAATGGGAACCACCTCAGAGTTAAGCTTTTCTGCATAATTACAAAAGTATCAACACTGTGTTGGGCTGCAGTGAGCAGCTCCGGCTGCAGCCCCATGGAAGAGTGATGCCACAGACACACTGTGCTAAATTAGGTCTCTTATTATAATTAAATCATACGCAGCTGTCAGACTGCTTTCACTTCCAGTTTACTACAGTGTTGCACTGCAAACTAACTTTTCAAACGAGCCACACCCCTGCACTCTGTGGTTAGTGTTAGACACGTGTGACAGTCGGCCGCTGAAAAATACCACAAGTCAGAAATAAACTGCTCAACGCGAGACAATTAAAAAGCAATCGTACTGTTTCCACTACTGATCACATCTAGACATTTCTAGTTACAACAGTCATGAGTGTAGTGTTGAGTTAATTACGTATCAAAAAGACGTGGACAAAACATTTGGCCAAAGAAAAACCTTCCTTAAACATCTTAATATTTGATCAAATTCATGAGTTTCTGAAGGAGCAGAAGCGGCTCAGTTGGTGATGTTCGGCACTCGATGGAACCGTTTATTTTTTTGTAACATTTGTAGATTCAAATAAATGATCAGCTTGTGAAGCACAATTACTAAACAGATCCACAAGGTGAGTCTCTTGACTTTGTTGAGCTGTGCGGTCCTGTGCCGTCAGTGTGGCACTTTTATTGTCTCATTAAAGGTTATTCAGGCAATGCACAGGCTCTAAAAAAATTGAGCTTTTTTGTCCATGGTCCAAAATATTTTCTGTTCATCCCCTCTGAAGAAAAACTGACATATGAGTATAGTATATAATACACGCGTTTAAGCCTGATGCTGCTGCACTATCACAGCATCATATTGTACAAAAACAGATAAACATCCAGCCAAGAAAACAAACAGTCATCAGGCTCGTTTTAGGCTTTAGATGAATTAAATCCAAGAAATTAAATTAGTCTGCCACGTCTGTGGTACATCACGAAAAAAGTATTCATTTGTCCAGAAAATTGTTAACAAGCTGGAAAATTATTAAGTGACAAAACAAGGAGGCAAGTGCTCATTCTACCTGACAGCCACTCGCTCTTCACATCTATTCATGTAGCCTCTCCATCGCTCTCAGTCTCTGCACCTATTAACGACACCAGTGCAGCTCAAACACAGAAGGATCGATACGTAGTAGTGCACTGAGTCTGTAGCATATTATAGACATAAATCACCTGATACTAATTTAAAGCAACTACTTCCACACTGAAACTTGGAGGCCAAGTGCTTCAGTAGCAGCAGTTTAATTAGGCTCAAGTCACATTAGTGTGGTGACCCAGCTACTAAAAAGTTCTGTTTCCACCTCCTCTGTTTTTCTGCCTCAGGCTCACCATGTGCAGAGCTTCTGGAGACAGCTGCATCTTTTTATTTATAGATATATTTGGCATATACAGAGGAAGCTCCAGAGTGATACGTGAGAGACAAAAGCATCGTTTTATTCTACAACTGCCAAACACTGACATTTAATTACAGTAACACAGTAATATGATTGCATTAATCCATTCCTGAAAAACAGGAAAACGCTCAGATCAGCCATCTCCTGGTACAACTGTGAGGCGCTGAATCTACATTATATGGCATTAAAGATAATAATTAGTGGTCATGTGAGGAGAGCACATCAAGGCTGGAGATCAATATGCATAAAGGCAGAGCGTAAATCGAGACACCTGCTGTTGTGTTTCTTTGAACTGAGAGCCTGCAGAACGTCCACTCGGTGATTATTCAGGCTTTGTGCTCAAATCCCTCCTGACAGCAGTTTGTAAACAGCAGGCTGTAGTACCCTCCACCACCAGCCCACTGCAGTGGCGCTGTGGGGCTGCAAGCTGCAGCCTCTGTGTTGACAGTGTGGGAGAGTAAAGGGGGGGAGAGAAGGGAATCTCTGGCTCTACATTTCTTCCCTCTCTCTGTGCTGCCAGTGGCAAACTGGCCTGTACTGTAAATGTGAAATCAAGTTACTGCTGAGGGAGAGGGAGGGACACGCGCACACACATGCACGCACGCGCACACACACACACACACACACGCGCGCGCGCACACACACGCGCGCGCACGCACGCACGCACAGATAATCAATTACCAAGAGAAATAAATAAATCAGGACAGGACTAGTGCAGCATGTGACCTGCGTCCTGACCATGACGTTGTTACTGAGGAAGCAAGACTGAAATCACAACACCAATAAGGCCGGTGGGCGTGTGGTGGGGGGCTGACCTTCACAACATAAAATCAATATTGTTAATAAATTAGATTTGCTTCAGATCATCAACTGACATCCATCACTCACAAAGCTCCGATCAATAAGCAGGAATGCACTTCAGGTGCCTTTTAATTAGGTTTTAGTTCAGATTCTCCCACTTTATGAAAAGAAGACTATTTTAAGAGAGTCGAATGTTTTTTTTTTTAAATTTTATTAATTTAGTGGTGGAACATTTTCACCAACGCGTTCAAACCAAGCGTGACACATGAGGACGCCCACTGGCTCATCAATCTGTGGGCAATCAATTATGACTCTAATTACAACCATAAATTACAAAATAAACTTCATGTTTTATTCAGTCTGACCTGAAATTAGCTATTTAGCCCATAAAGTCCTCCAGAAGGTGCTACAGAGGTGACAGCAGCAGCAGAGCTGAGGGCCACTGTCCCACAGACTTCCATACAACTGGGAGTTCATCATTTTTGCTTTTTGCAACCGGAGGAGTCTCCCCCTGCTGACTACTAAAAAGAATGCAGGTTTGTCATTAAGCTATGTCACTCTTTGAACCCTCTAACACCGAGTGATCTCCGTCGATTCACCTGTTACCTGACCATACCTGCCGTGAACAGCTGGTTCACACCGAGCGGATCACCACTGAGGCGGCTGAACGCATTTTGAATTATCGTAATTATTCAACTGCTTCTCCTATTAAAAAAAACACACAAAAAAAACGGTTTCTGAAAGATGAAAAATTGCGCTGTACAAGCTGATTTGTTAACAAGTTGAGTTTTCACACAACTAAATTATCAAAATACAGAGGAAAAGTTTTGGTAGCATATCAGTGTTTATCCATCAACTACAGTAAGTTTAATTGTAACATGCACAGCGCTAAAAACTCACTGACTTCCGCCCGGCTCTCTGCAGAGTTGATTGCTTATTTTTTGGGGTGTTAACTTCCTTTTTCTTGTCGTTGCACCTTCCAGAATATTTGTTTCAAAAGCTCGCGTACGTATCCATAAACAGACTTCTAGCAGTAATTATTTGGTGCACACGGCATACAAAACCAATCTAATTTAATACCAAACCCAGTGGTTCAAGATGAATACACTTATCCCACAGGCACAGCAGGTTTTACTTAATTTCATTATACAAATATTAGGTCTAAAATTATTTATTTTCCAGCACAGTGACTGAAAAGGAGCATTAAATCGGACTGTAACAGTGACTATTAGCTGTTCATGAGTCATGTGTCAAACAATGATCAACCAAATGAATTCCTAAACTCAATGGTTCCCAACCCGATAAATGAAAAGGAAGTCATAATTTTTCATTACAGTGATTATTCCGTGAACTAAAGTGTGACATTAGTGGTACTGTTACAGCACAGCATTATCTGTATTTTATGAGTATCATGGTTGGATGTGAGCGGCCATTGTGTGTGAACAAAAGGAGCTGCTGGCTTTACTGGAACAGTCTGAACACTTTATTTTGTTACAGTTTGTGCCAGAAGATCCTTTTTAAAATGGCAGGTGCACGCTATGAAACCAAACTTCAAACAAAGTGACAGCGCACACCCGTGTGTCTCACAGTATTGTGTGTCTTCTTGTCTCTCCCACTCTTTCTCAACAATATCCACCATTTAGGTTTCATGTTCTTTAAAGGTATTTCTGCATCAGTGCGTAAAAGAGACCCAAGCTGTGATGTCTGCTGCTCTGATTCTGCACCAGTGCAGATAAAATGGGGCTCATTCCTATTTAAAGGCTCTCTCTCTCTCTCAGACCGAACGGTTTGGGTCTATTTTCAGAGCAGCAGAAAGAAATTCAGGCGGTGGGGGATGGGATGATTTAAGGCAAACCATATTTTAAATCGTCTCTCGCTGTATAACGTGTGCAATGCTCCTGAAACCCGACAGAGTCACACATGAAAATCAGATTCTCACTTATTCTGTGGCCACAGGACACACTGAAAGCAAGAGAAGGTTTATTCAGTCTGGAGGAATAAAGAACACATGCAGGAAACTGTGCCATCAAAAATATAACAGCAGCATCTGAGAAGGCGGCGTGTTTGTTGATGTTTAGAGGCTCAAACACATTTACATGTCTGTATTTTTATTCTGGGGCTACATGAACATTTCTCTGTAATATTTATAGCTCAAAAACTTAAAAACAAAAACATCATCATCAGGCTCAGCGCAAAAAAACAAGCCATTAGCTCCCACTGCTTTGAGGCCAAAATCCTGATGTGCCCGCTCCGTTCTAATTGGCCGGCTTTGGCGGTTAAACAAATAATCCGCTTGTTAAGTGACGACACGTCGACATCAAAGCGTCTCCTGGATGAGGCTTTGCTTTATCGCTGAAAAGTCCCGCAGTGTAGAGTTTCTTTTCTTTCTTTCCTGAACAAACAGGAGACTGGTCGGCTGTTCTCGGCCTCTACAGCTTTCCATTAACACTATTCATGCACAGCATGCTACAAGCTAAGTCTTAAAAAAAGACCCATCACCGATGGGGATATGCTCCTGCGATTAATTAAAATATAAAAGAAATTTAGAAGTCAGGTTAACATTACAGCCACATTTCATAATAGAAGACCCTTCAGCAGACATCATGTTATTTTCTGCAAAACTATTCTGCCCTCAACTTTTATCCAGATGCTTTTAGTCACCCCTGGGGTAGTAGAGATATGATACATATTGTTTTCAACATTAACAATACTATTTAAATCAAAAACAAGCATGCTGTAAGAGATTAGTCCTTTAACAGCAGGCAGTCACCGCTGAAGCACGGTTACGTTACTAGCCTCTAACAGCTAATTAAGATGTCTTGCTGTTGAGTTGGATGATCAAAGGAACTTTGGCTTTTTACCGGAACTCCGTGACCATTTGTCCCATCGGAAAAATTCAAACAATTCCTGAAAGCTCAGAAAGCCACCGCCACATAGGGGTATTACGGTATTTGTTGCCGGAAGTCTGCGAACTGCGGCACATCCAACACTTTTGGAGGTATAAGGTTAATATTCTGTGATTGTCTTCTTGGTAACCGCATCGTAGAACTGAAACAAAAATGCCAGATATAATCCATATGTACATAGAAGGTATTCAGCTCATACTATACTCAGGAATATTACTACATAATGTACCCATACTGGATAATCTGCAACGCAGTATGTATAATATCACTATAATCATAAGGCAACAATCTTGTTTACGTTTGGGAATATTGCTGAGCTGTAGGTATGGCTTTAATATTGCCCAATGATGAGTCAGAGCCTGTAGTATTTATAGCCATGAGTCATCCCTGACCAACGTGTTATACAATGCTCAGCCAATCAGAGGCTGGCAACACAGGCTATAAACAGACGGGTTCTTTACCTGGACATTATCAGCTACTAGCAGCTGTTCAATGATGAAGTTTAGCTGCTAGAAATGGGGAAACCCCACTTTCTCCAGTTTGGTCAACAGCACAACATGATCACATGATTAGACTAAGCCAATCGGGCATGGGAAAGAGGCTGTATATCATTACTATATCAAAGCATTATAATACAGCCAAAGGGTACTAAACATCCAGGAATTAAGGTTGCATTTATCATAGGATTAGGGTTGGATCAGGGAGCTGGGGGTTGGGTTAGGTGTTTAGGAGTCAGGATTACGGGGGTTTGGGGTTAGCATCTTATATTGCACCATGTGGACACTGGTCTTGCATGACTACTAACATAAAATGAACTATTAATCCCTTCTTCATTACTCAATTAGTTTGCTATATTTATTTTATGTACTTGCATATTTAATACCTCTTAGTACATTTTAAAATTAACCTGAATTATCAGACTCTACCAGGGCAGTAGATCTCGAAAAGGTAGGTAGAGTAGGTAGATTAATAAAGTTTATCTAATCTAATCTAATCTAGTAGGTCTTGAAAATGAACAATATGGAAATATTTAACAAAATTATGGTCTGTTATAGAGTATCATGTGGAAACTCCAGAATTTTGTTCCATTTGGATTCGACTGACATTTTACTGATATTTTGATTTTTGTGGTACAGCTGATGACATCTGCTCTTTTTTTTTTTTAAGAATTTCATGTCAAAAAGTATTATTTTTTATTTTTGCATTATTGTGAAATCTAACTGTATACCAATTAGAAATTGTAACTAGTAATCTTTTGCAGTGTGGGTTTTCTTGTGCTTAAATAACCTGACGCACAACACTGGGCCTGCTAGAGCATCCTGTATTCATTTTGGCACCATCTGAAGAGATCAGCAGCAAAGTTAGCTCCTCCACCACCTCCACGTCTGACGTAATTCCAACTGTCACACTCTCAAATGTCTCCTATGAGGACAGCTCTGGGATTAAAACAATGA
This sequence comes from Bujurquina vittata, assembly GCA_015106715.1. Classification (NCBI taxonomy): domain Eukaryota; kingdom Metazoa; phylum Chordata; class Actinopteri; order Cichliformes; family Cichlidae; genus Bujurquina; species Bujurquina vittata. The sequence continues at coordinate 46,499 of VUQK01011335.1, forward strand.
AAAGGACCCTCCTGCAGGCTGTCAGCAGACAGATCAGCACCACAGAAGATAAACATCCTCTCTCGCTCACAGTGTCGCTTTGCCAAAAGGTATAAAGGTAAATCTGTAAGATCTCTCTCCTGCCAAAAATAAAGGCAGTCCACTGAATGTGGTGCATTGCCTGAATTTAAGATGAGGTTAAATGTGTAACCATCTGGGTAAAGCTGTGATCTTTGCTTATGTGTAACATGTACTACTTTTAATCCTGTGTTTAAACCACAGCTGGGGCATCAGGGGCTTCAGTCACCAGAAAAGGCCCCTCGTGTGGAAGCAGCTGCACAAAATACAAGGCCAGTATTATGAAAGTATTTAACCAAAGACTGGAGGAGTACGAAGAGCCCGGTGCAGCTCAAGCCATGTCTCCAACAGTCTTTGGTTTCCTGGCTTTCCTCTGCTCCCCCCACCACCACCACCATCACCAGTGTAGAGGTCTCTAACATGGATGGGGAAATACAAACAGACCAACACCAGAGTGAGCAGAAATGCTTTTTTTAAATGAGACAGAATGTGCTTAAGTAACAAAAAGGTGCCTTAAAATTTCTCTTACTTATGAATCAATCGCACATTGGCTGCTTCAACAATTTATCTTGAAATTTCAGCTCCTACTTGAACTAAAGATTTATAAAAACCTACTTTTCTTCTTTAAAACTGCTTGTTGAGCCACAGTCCCTTCTTCGCAGTGAGGAATGCCGCTTGTTAATTAATACTGTTATCGGACGGGTACTAAATAATACTGCATCAGTATTGGTGCATCCCGAGGCAGTTGTGTATGATGCAATGACAACAGAAATGAATCATTATCTGCTTGCGGCTCTCCCCTCCCCCTCTCCTGGGTTACTGTTCTCTTAGAGTGACAGATTGCATTGGCAAGCCTAGCTCAGCCTCACATGGCCAGTGTGAGGTCAGAGAGGCTAGCTGTCTGTCGGTGACAGATGGTAGCATGTAGGCTCTGCCAGCTAGCCCCACTTGATGGGCAGTTAAACCTGCTCTGGGCAGCTCGTGTCCATCTGAATGCAGGAGGTCAGCGAGGGCCACTGAATCAGCGGCGGTTATCTCACAGCTAGCTGCCGTGATGACTAAGATTAGAGGACCTCACCCAAGTCAGAATGCAAATCACATTTTGAGAACCTCTTTAGAAGGTCAGGTCTGATGCACTTATCTGGAACAAGTCCTGGACGCAGCCTGCTTTGCTGGATACGGGACTGACCAAACACTAATTAATGCTGTCAGATTTTACCTTACAGGATCACACTGATGTGTACACTAACGGTCGGCTGGGTCATTTATTCCCTTCGGCTCAACAAGTGACCAAAGAACATTTCATTATATTTTTTTTTCTTTCAGCTCTATAATCCATCTGTCTTTGAATATCAGCCAACATGAAGTTGATATGGCACAAAAATGCATTTCTGCAGCTGGTATCAGTCAACATGTTATCCAGCCCTCGTTTTTTACACTGGTGCAAATTATAAGTGTCATGAGATCTAGACTATAATGACTAAAGAAACTACAGGTACAACCGGGCGTTACTGTACTAAGATGCCATTAAGATGATAAATGATATCCTCATCCCATGCAGGCTTCTCTAGTCTAATCAGTGATGTCACAATGACTCGTCACATCACTGATTAAACCTTTTGTTTTCTGTTGTTTTGAATGGATTTACTATAGTAAGCCATTAATCCACATACCCTTACTGAAGAACTAGGCAAGCATCTATTTCCAGTAACACTGTGAGATCAGAGATACCAAGTGAAACAAACAGGATAAGCCAATTTACTGGCAGGTGGGGTTAACGCTCTAACGGCGGGCGATCGCCGCTGAAGCACTCGTGATCTGCCCCTGCTAGCTGCGAACAGCTGGTTAACACTGAGCGTCTCACCGCTGAAGAACTCTGAATTACAGTTTCTGAAAGCTTCACACCAACATAGGGTTATTATGGTAATTGCTGCTGGAAGTCCGCGAACGGCGGCACTTTTGAAGTATGCCACATCCCCGACGACATGTTCGGCATTTTATTGTTAACAGGTGAGCCAATAATGAATACATATGGTTTATTCTAAGCACTGCGTTTAGAATTTCTCTTTGTGCAACCTCCATAACGTCAATCCTACTCCTGTCTATCAAGGCTCAACTGGACTGATAAAACTGGCTTCATGAGTAATATCAGAGACACTTACTTTGAAAGACTTCCATGTAATGATTGCACTGATTTAATAGGTAAAGAAAACAGAGGTATGCCAATAATATCACAGGCCTCGTCTCACCAACATATACACTATGGCTGGGCAGTTGGGTTAACATATTGGCCATCTGGGACTGTCTGCATGTACTGGCTGTTTTTTTGTTTTGTTTTTGTATCCCCGTGTAATTTGGTGTGATTTTTTTTCCCTTTGTTTCCCAAATTTGCCAAATGTGCCTTCATCACAACATCTAAGAAAGTCCTTAAATTGTAACTTGTGACCTCCTTTTGCTGTGTCAAGCTACATCTGAGGGTTGAATACAGATGCTGAGATGTGCATCAGTATGATAAGCAGATACAGTGTCACTGAAAACTAGCTCAGATGTGGCTGAGCTGCTGAAATTATCAATCACTAGTTGGACTGAAGTTGGTAGGCTGATAAATGTTTTGACCATAGCTCCAGATGTGATATTTGGTCCAAGATGACAGATGACGCGAAGCTGGGAAACAGTGTAGCATGTGAACCACCTAGCTACCTGGAAAATGTTACAGCACCTATCAAAGGCACCTCTTCTTTTCACTGTGCTGTGTTTTCTCCATTCTGGCACTTTGACTTCAGGATCATGTCTCATTTGATGATTATAGAAGATGAACAAAGCTCTCAAAGGCTGAGAGCTAACATGAATTAACTTCACACAGTGCCTCACAGTCCCGTCTCACTGCTCTGCAGATCACTGCTCTTTTGAAAGAGGAATAAATAAAAAGGTTAGGGGGACACTGGTAATAATAACTTGCTTCCTCTTGGAGTCTCCCCGTTCCCGTGGAGGTCAGCACTGTCAGGATGAACATGGGTGGCACTAATGTAAAACATTAAGGTCTATTTTCATCAATTTGTCCAGCTAACAAACGTAAAAAGATACGTAGAATACTTATTTTCACAGGTGATGGAATGAGCATGAGAGTGCTTTGTTATTCACCAATCTTTATCATTTGCAGTTTTCACAGATATCTGATTTCATGCACATTTTTACAGTAAGTAACAAGAAACCTCAGAAGCAGAATGCCAAAGAAATGTTTGAAGCAGCTACTGCAGAAACCAGGCTTTAGTTGGCAGTGGCTCGTTACATGAAATTATGGCCTGTCCACACAGCTCTCTAACATTCCTGAAACAACCCAACATTCATTCCAACTTCATGCAATTACGGGCCGGCCGTGTGGAGGTAAAAGATGAGACGGGGACGTTTCTCTCTTTCTTCTCCATTTGTTATTCAACTATTTGGGGCACAGTTTGTGAGTACAGCTACATTCAGGTCCATTGATGTCTCCCCAGAGGCGTTGCCTCATTAATTGCATTTTTAGGGCGTGTCCTCCCTCTCTGTCATGGCTGCTTTTCAATCTGCCTTCCAGTGTACCAAATTCAGAACGACCATAAAACCACTGGACTGGACAGTATGTCCAAAGAACCAAGAAACTTGAACCCAGCCTTATTTATTACTATTTGCCAAGCAGATTGCAACAGAAAGAAAATATTTGACTTTATTGACTTTATTTATGATAAGCTGCCTCTCCAACAACTCTCAACCTAGGGACAAATTTCAACACCACTGTTGGCAGACCTCCTCCTGCTGTGTGGCCTCTTTAAGTTCACCACTGTGGCCCAATAACCTCCAGCCACCAGCAGATCTCTGGAGCTAAGGACTACCATCAAAAACTAATGTGATCCTCACTGGGGAAGCAGCTGAAAGGTATCTCTGATATCGCAAAAACAACCTGGCTCGCAAGCTTCCCAACAAACGACTACGTGTGGTGACTAGGGTTGCAGCGGTAACCGGTTTCACGGTATACCATGGTATTAAAATGCATGGTTATCATACCATAGATGTTTGCTTACTACTATACTACTATAAGGGAAAAGGCAAGTCAGCAGAGAATCTCGCACACGCATGCGCAGCTCCGCTCCGTCTTGGCTGCGCATTTGTCAGCGGCGCCGCTCTCAGGCACATAGCGGTGAAAATGGCGACAGATTTAACCAGTTTCCATCCACTTTAAAAAGCCGCTAAACTAAAATCAGCAGTGTGGGACTACTTCGGATACGCACCAAACGTACGTGAGGATGGTATCCAGTTTGCAAACATTGTGGAAGAAAAGTGTCCGCTAAAGGAGGAAATACTTCAAATTTGTTCTCACATCTACAAACAACACCATCCCTCCGTGCAGATTAAAGTAGGTATCTCGTTAATACCTGTCTCTCTAACAAATGCTCGGTCCACACACTAACCACCAGCAAAACTGCTGAGTCATCCGAACTACAGACACAGCGGTGCCCGTGACCCAGGATCAGTTTCTCAGATATTAAATAAGTTTTCATTTTACTGAACATTTAAATGCAGGGTGTTTAATTCTAAGAGTACATATGTCTGTGTGTACTCATACTCCTGCACTTTTTCTCACATTTGTTTACGAACACAACGATTTTTTTTTTCTAAAGAGACAGATTCATTTTTATTTACAGATTTGGCTTTTCCCTTATTCTAATACTGCAGTTTTTACACATAATATAAAAACAGGAGGTGTATAGGAGACATTTTAAACAAAACTGTCATTAAAATGGTTCTAAGTACAATAAAATAATTTGTTAAAAAAAAAACTTGTCATCATTGCTTTAAGGGTCAGTGTAACTTATAATAATATTTGTGAAACATGGTGATACTGTGATAACCGTGATACCGCGGTATTTTCTGAGACGGTTATCATACCGTGAAAATCTCATACCGTTGCAACCCTACTGGTGACGCACTACCTCGAGATGTTAGCAAGTTGTATTTGTTCAAATTTAGCTTAACTTCAAATACAAATGAAAAATTTCAACCCTCAGTGAAAACTGTGATGATTTTCTTCTGAGCAGCCAAAGCTGTATTTGACTGCACAGCTCTTACAAACATCTCTGGCAGAGAAGTCTACAGAGAAGCACTGGCAAACCTAATCTCACCTTCCACCCACCGTGCCTGATCTGTATTTAACCATCGCTTTAAATATCTCTTCATTCTCTCTCTAAAGGAGGGTTTGAGCTTCAGGGTTACCCAGGGACACGTCCTTTGTAGGAGGTATGGAATTTTTCACTCCCTTTAGGACACACTAATGGACAAGTGTCTGAAATATTTGTGGTGCGATTTCAGAAATGGGGGCACATTCTGGAAAAGGAGTAGCTCTCAAGCTGGTTTCTAGGCAAAGTGATACACACAATCAATACAGTGGGCTGAATCATTTCAGAACAAAGGCTTCTTTCTTCTCCTCTTACATACAACAGCCTTGTGAGCGCAACAAACAGTCCTGCACAAGTGGATTAATAAAGATACACAACACAAGCTAAACTCTGAAGCCACGTTTTCTAAAGACTTGTCAGCAATGACATCCTGACAGGATGTCACCTTCTCTTGCTCCTGGGGTGATAAAAAAAATGTAAAAATTAAATTGGGTGTGTAGCTTGTCACCACTGATTTACATCCTCCACACAAAAACCAACAAAACAATACTCCACCATGCTCCCCTAACATCACCATCTTCCTCCAACAGTTTATCTGTCTATGTTATATCACACCAGAAAACACCATTTGCAAGATGGCTCGGTTCTTGGTTTCTTCTACAAGTGCTTACAGGCTCTTTATGTAAATAACACACTCACTGGGTGACTAAGAGCTACAGTGCTGAGTTGTGGCATCATGAATAAAACAAATAAGCAGAGCTGAGGGTTCCACAACGGAGACAACAAAGCCTTCCAACGAGGCTGACCTGACATTAACGCGGCAGACTGTTAAAGTGGGTGAGAGCAGTTTGTAGCAGCAGAGCATCGCGATTCAACCAAACGAACAATATCAGCAAGTTCAAGCCTTCAGCATCTGGCCTCAAACAAACACAACCACCAAGATTTATAGCTTCTGCGGGTCCTATCGGGCAACTGTGTGCTGGGTTCACAGGAAATCTGCTGGATTATTTAACGGTACAAAACAGGAAGAGGGGCCTGCTCCTCCAGTGGAAATCAAACACAGACGCTTTCACAATTTCTGATTTTCATAAGTGGTTAAAAAGCAAAAATAAACTCACTACAACAGGAAAACAGTGGGGGTGGGGGGAGGGGGGCGACAATGACGCTCGTGTGTGACAAACTGCCAGTAAGCCTGGGGAATTTTTAAAGCTTTGGTCCAAGTGAATCACACTGGACCTGGCCTCAGTACAGTCACAGAGCGATTCTGGGCTGAAGCTGTTAATAATGAATAAGCTGCACTCGTCCTGCTGGGTTTAACTTATTTCAAACCTGAGTGAACAGCTCAGCATCTTCTCACTAAACACATTTTTCATTTCTTCAATGATGAATATATTTATCTGTGCATTACTGAGGTGTGTAGTAAACTGTACTGCATACTGTTACACCCACTACGGATCCACAAGATTAGCAGCTGTTAGCAGCTAGCCAGAGACTAAACATTAAAGCGCTATGCTACAGTTATACAATGTCTGCAGTGCTACAAAGCAGAAGTTAGTGAGGTATGCTGAGTTTTCAATGTCATAAAGGTGGCTTCTCCTGGTTAGGTCACCACAATAACCTAGTCTGATGTTGGCAAGCGTTTCAGATCCCACTTTCCCTGCGACATTCTCCAAGTGTAACTAAAACGTTTGATATATGCAACCCACTGAGTCGTACCTTCATCATATCACCAAAGGAAGCCATGCAGTAAAATTACAGCAGTGCAGTTTGCACTGCGTCGTCACAGAAATGTGACTGTTTGTAGACCATTTTTCACTGAAAATATTTTATTAATCCCTAAAATTTATTTCTTTTTCACTCTGGAAGAATGAAGAGTTCCTGTGATGTCTCCGACTGCAGGAGGGCCCGTGTAATTCATCCATTTCAAGCAGAAGGATCGAATCACATATGGCACCCTGGCTGGGCGGGCGACCCGTATGCTGACAGCTGCAGAGGTCGGGGTTCTTGTTCACCCCAGACTTTTTCCCAAGTCTCCCCACTTTCCTGTCTGCTCTCAACTAAAGGCTTAAAATACCAAAAATAAATCTTTACAAAAAGAATCACGCGTGAACGTGGGATTAATAAACTTTTATCTAATCTAAGTTAATACCCACCAGTGTAATACTCGTCATCTCTGGTAGGAGTTTTAGGTTTTGTTGAGTCAGTTAATGCAAAGAAAGCCTGGCAGTGCTGACCTTGCTAGTACATCCCTGAGGATCTGACCTATCAAATGAAGATAAAATGCCAAACATGATCTTACAAAAAACAGAAAACTAACCAGAGCACTATTTTGAGAAGTACTTCATAAACGTTTTTCTAAAAATTTTGCTAAAACAAGATTATCCAGCTCAATCACAGGTATTTATGATCTTGAGACCTAAGCATGTGTGATCCATTTGAATCCTGTAACACGGCGCTCCTGTAGAATTACCTCCTCCTGCATCTACACGACTACAACATGATACAAAAAAAATCTTCATGCCAAACTAAAGTATATAATTTCTCAGGGGGCAAATGCAAGTATTAGAAGGCATTTATTTTCCTACATGGGAGCAAGAAACTTCAGTAATATAATCAAGAAACAAGAACCAAAATCAATAAGGAAGTGATGACTATTCCAAAGCTATTATTGTGAAAGGACATGCTACAAAATAAAAGCTGCCTTATCTTTTGTCCTATGAGAGTCGAAGACATCTGAAACCTGTAAATAGGAGGAAGAAAACACTTTACAATCCAGCCCAGCTGCAGATCACTCACCACAGTAGTAAGTCTGTCTGCACCACCAGTGTATTCAGTCAGGACCTTGTACCATGGGCCCAGAACCTGCAATGACAAGCAGTTTAAAACTCAGTTACTGGTCTCTCAGTGGAGGACATGCAATCAGAAAACAACGTGCATCACAGCATGTGTCCTACACTTACAGCATAAGTTTCAGAATTTACTGCTAAGTGTCTATAGATGGCCTATAAAGACATCATCTGACACATTTCTGAAAGGCATCAAAAGTAAAATGGAGGGTTTATTTATGGGAGTGAACACATCTTAAATTTGAATTATTTATCACTTCACACAACCTTGTGTAAGTGTGGAAACCGCACATTTATTATGCGCTTGGAAGGAGCTCATGAAGTGAAATAAATAACTGCACTAGCGTCTTTCAAATATGAAATATTTTCATGAGGGGTAAGTGATGCAGGAACATGGCTCTGAATCTGCAATATATTTCGGATGTATTAAATTCACCCCTTAGAGTGTTTGGACTGATGCAGAGCTGATGGCACGTTTTAATGAGTGCGTCCCTGTTTTCCTAATCCACCAAATATTATTATTAAATGCTTGATTGAAATAGGTAGTCTCATTGAGATCAAGATCTCTTTTTCAAGAGATGTGTATAAATAAGATTATTACACAGATGAACAAGAGTATTTCCAAATAGGCAAATACAACCTTTTAAACCGTTTCAGTAAAATCACAGAGTTTTTGTAGATTTTTGTAGCCCGATGCATTTATAGGCAGTATTTGAGGCACAGCTAATGTTCTAAGTGTCCTGCGACCTCATACTGTGAGAAATTAGTTTTAATTCAACCAAGGAGCAGAGGTAAGCAGGCAATCTTTGCAGCAGAGCCTAATACACATCACACAACATCCCACTTTTTCATGTAAGATATGGTATGAAAAGAATCACCTGTGATGAACCCTAATGTACAGTGGGAAACAGAATCAAGAGGCTTAAAGTTGGATACAGAAGCATGTGCGTGTGTGTGTGTATATATACTCACACACACACAATATCACCATATTTAAGTGCAGACAAAATTGTGAATTGCAGACCAATTTTACAACTTCTGAATGAGAAAAATTTGTTTCCATATAAAAATCCAATCTTCATTTTTATTTTTCTAGGACGGTGTTACAGCTTTTAAAACCATACAGCGTGAATAAAAGATTTCCAAGAATAAATCCCTGTGGAACGCCTGTACAAATGGTATAAATGGACTCGATCTAAAACCTTTGGAACCTGCTGTCTGAGTTCCATCAAAAAGGTAATCATGAAACTATTTGAGCGACTGTTCATCCAACAGAGAATAATTCCTCTAATAAAATGGCATCATCTAGTCAATCAAATGCTTTTGATAGATCTATGAAAAGTGAAGCATAATACTGATGATTATCAAGGGCTTCAATACTGACTACACAAACTGCAGCTGTTGTTGCGCTGTGTATTGTGCTGTGTATTGTATGATGCAGACATGGAACGTGCACAACCAATGCAACAATAAGTAAAATACAAACCGATATGAACTCTTACTAATGTGTCTGATGTATATTTACAATCTAAAATGCCTTAAGGCCACAGTTATTGTGAATTGGTGTTATATAAATAAAATGCCACACTGACAAACAGAATAACCTTAAGACTTTTTGCAAAATTTTAACATTTTAGAAAAAAATAATCCATTGCCTCTTATTGATCCATGAGGGTGCAACATAATTCACATAATGTCTTATATTAATCTCAGTGCTTTCCATTGATTTGGGGTAGGGGTGGATATCTGCATTAATGAATGGTTAAATAATTTTAATAGTATCTAATTTACAAATGATCTGATTAAGCAAACAATATGCAGCTGGTGGCTGTAATCCATGTTCTGTTCCGGCGAGCTCGGCATAGCAGCACATGAACCGGATCTCCACAGGCTGCAGGTTCTGGTTGGAGTTGGAGTTGAACCTCCTGCTAGCTGTGCATCTCCAGAGGAGAACAAGGACTTCCAAGAAGAGATGTAAGAAAACAATATTCAGGAACACCACAAGAACAACCTGGCCAATTAGCCTGCTTATAGCGAAGACAGAAAATAGGAAGGGCCAGTGGTAGCTAGTTAGCGCCAACTGAACTTTCAAAACAAGAGTAAAGGGATTGTTGACCAGTAATTTAATTTCCGATATCATCTGTCAAAGACATGCTAAAAGAGTCACTAAATGTACCCGAGTAACCAACCAGTCAAATCTGTCGAGAGCTATCAAAGACAGAAACTCGATGGCTACAGTGCTGCTTCAAACCTTTATCAAAAATCAAACGACTGAAGCATGATCACATTTGCTAAAACCAAAACTCCATAGTTCACCCTTTAAAGCAGATTTCAGTGAATGCATCACTTCCCAGAAACAGGCAGCACCCGTCTGCCGCTGTCAGAGGAAATATTTTCACCGTCTGCACCCACACTGGTAAAAACCATCAAAATGTAAAATGATCCGTCGCTAATGCAATGAACTGAACATAGAAAAAAAAAGCTCAGTGTCAGCCAGCAGCACATGGGGACTGAATGGCCTTACCATGTGACTGACACTCATTCAGACATCTGAACAAAGGCTCACCTCTTCAGTGTGAGGACAGACTGAGACAACAGCACACCAGGGGAGCCGTGTCCCTGCCCTTTAGGTTACCATAAAAATGTTAAGCAAACAACTCTGTAAAGCCTTTAATGTTCAGTTTTTAGTCCAGCTGTGATTCAGCCCTGTGGTAATTATTAAAGCTGCAGACTGAGGCGATCCTTGAGTGTTGCTGGATTGCATAATACTGTGCACTGCAAATCACTGAACATTACGATTTTTCTTCTCAGGCTCCTCCCCCCAGCTCACTGCTTCCTCGCCTGTTTTCTCTGACCTTAATTCCCTCTGTGCCTTTCTCCTTTTAGTCATTGTTTCCATTGATTCATCTGACTCTGCTGCCTCTATAAAGTGATGGTGAGGTGCAGAACAGGCTGGAGAGCAAAGACAGTGATAATCTAACAACAAAGAAATTAAGTGGGAGTAACTTCTTTTGAATAGTAATGTCACAATGCCAAAATTATGTGTTTAAAACAGTTTCAGCCTGAATATCTCAGTACTGAATCTAAAACAACAGCACAGAAAAAACCTAAGATATCAGGAAAAGTAACAGAGCCATAGATTACAGAACATGGAGCTTAAATTTTTATAATCTACATAGATTGCAGACTGCTCTTAAAGACTGTGTTTATTAATATGAATTTTAAATTAGCCTGAAGCGAAAGCTAGAAAGTCCAGACCTCTGAGTCATCTGTGTTTTCATCCATGTGGGTGTTTGTGACAATGAGCCATAAACCTAACAGTAATAGTTAGATTACTCTATATTAAATATCAAGCTCACAGTTTTATTAAAAGCTTTTACATGTTACATAATAATATAATGTCCTCTGGTTTATGCCATTTGATAATTGGATTATTGCAAATTTTATGAGTCCTTACGTGCCCCTGGCATGCACGCCAGAAAATAAAACTTCAAATCGTAGTAATCGCATAATTACTAACAAATATTACAGTCTGTTTTACTATTACTAACACTCACTGGGGGCAAATAAATTCTTTATAAATGAATCCTTTAGCAGTTTGTAAGTTATGGTAACAATGTTAACAATGTGAATGTTGTGTTTGCATATTATTAGTAAGTCAGATTAAAGACTAAACCAAATTAAACAGCCACCACTGCTTTCTGCCAACTGCTCTGTCAAACTGTCTTAGCTTAGAAAAACATTGTTACAAAATCATCCACCCTCCTGTTACATAAGCCATTTTCACACATCAAAGCTGGATAATGTCAGGAAAATCAGGCTGGGGCATCATCCAAAGCTGCCCTTTCATACATGCAACACGCAACAGGAAATAGTCTGCCTCAGACACAGTCTCGCCACTGGAAATACTCTGGTTTTGGCAAGAGATGGCAATAAGGTAGTGCATGCAGGAGACAGGACACATGATGACTCTACCTGCCATTCTCCAGACAGATTCTCAAGGCTTGCACCAAAATGCTCACCTTTGGGTTCATTTATTTATTGGGTGGGTTTTGGTTTTGTCAGTTTGGGGATTCAGACTTTCCTTTCTTTACTTCTGAGCTTGGACACCATCATGGGATTTATATGTATTTATATATATTTAGACATGGTTTTAACTGTCCAATGACTCTTCCCAGTGTATATGCATCTCCAGTTTTCACCTTCCACTTGCCAGATTGTCTTGGTAGTGACAATCAAGCCTTACAGGAATTTCATTGTTTAACTTGTTTTCTAGTCTTTGGTTCCCTCGTGTAGAACATTTAGACTGTTCCCTCCTGTCTCTGACTGCCTTTCTGTCTATGACCTATGCCCAAACTGAAGATTTTTTTTTCATACCATGTGTCCTATATTTGGGTCTCCTTTCTCCATCACAGCAGTGATCATCAAGCTTCAGCTCTGGCAAATTATTATATACATCACAGGAACTGCGTATTAATAAACTCTTTGAAGTAGTGATACAAATAAAACTAAGAAAAGCACAATTTTTGTATGGTTTGCAACACTTTTCTAGTATCGGTATACCACACCACAGCCTACGACGACTGTGACTGGCCCGTTCAGTACCACCGCTTCCTTCTGGCAACTTCTCCTGACACCAATTCAAAGACAAGGGATAAACTCGAAGAAAAGAAACACACTTGCGACTAATGTTTTGGTGGAAATATTGCGGAGCATTGCAGGGACACTATGCACGAGTGTGAATGCTAGCAACAGCATCGGCCGGTTTTAGGACGTTAAGCACGATAAGGAAAAGCCATCGCGGGTACACCGTAGTGCAAGCCGCAGTTTTACAATTTTAATATGAACAGAAATTAATTTAAAAAGAAATTCTGATCCTGGAGATCTGGCTGAGAAATCTGACATGTTTTTCCAAGTCCTCTGACATCATGCACACATATTCCATCTGGTCCAGAATTGTTAAGTACATACCCTCAAAGTGTGATGGAGGTCCAAAAAAAGGCACAGCGGCCTATCTATTAAACACAGCACTGTGTGTGCCGCTGTGTGCTTTTGTTGCTGACAGCTTTGTTGCTGTGAAAGAAAAGAGTGCCGATGTTCCAGTCCCAGTATGCCAGTTCTACTATATACCATGTGGAAGCTTACAGATGGCAACAACACTGCCAACCATTCATATTACTGTCACTACCATGGCTACTGTTATTTTTGCAGGGCAGTATGACACAGCACAAAGCTTGTGTCTTTATTGGCAGTTTTATGTTGCTTTGCCACAGGGCTGTGCACTCCCACTGATCAATCAGTGTGTCTAGCTGTGGCTATAGTGGCAGATCTCCCTGAAGCAATGCTGGGCTGTGAGGCAGGTTTGGAATAGAGACCACTGTGGGAATGTAGTGACCTGTGCAGACTGAAAAAATACATTTTCCTCATATACAATCATTATAAAAAGAAAAAGCCAGGAAATTTCTTCTTTTATATTACATTAGTTCCAATAAAATCTGAAGGTTCAACCAAACAGGATCAATAAATCACTTAATGTTGTTTGTGTGCGCGTGAGCTGACGGGAAGGCTGTGGAGGGATTCTGCTGGTTACTCGCAGAAGCCTAAAAAGCTTGTGTGGCATTCAGTTCCCCACCGGACTGGACTGTATGTGGGGTGTTAGCACGAAGGGTGGACACGCGAAAGGCAGCACAAGTATGTTTTCTTTACAAAAATTAGTAAAAAAAAAACACCATATATGAAAATAAGCAGGCTGGTTGTGTAATAAATAAACAGCAGAATAATAATCAGCTGTCCTTTCACTGCCTGGGAGAACACGTCTGGTGCTCGTGAACCGGCTCTCCACTTTCTGTTGATTCTGCTTAGGGGTGGGCAATTAATGGCATTTTAAATTTTAGTCTTTATGAAAACAGAATAATAATTAAAAAACAATTAAACTCATGTCCATTTCTGCTATGCAGCTCTGAGGTTTTATGGTATAAATCAAGCACCCCCCTGTCTCCATTACGATGGCACACTTTCAGCCCTCCTTAAAAGCCCCAAAACTCATGCTGTTTAGTTCAGCTGAACTAAGAGTGGAGCTGAACTAAACAGGCAAAAAGCTCTATCCGAACACAGTAAAGCTGCTGTGGTTTCCACAGATGAACCTGTGGAAGTACTGTCGGCTTGCCTGCAGCACTTAGACTTAAGTCATACTGACGTCGATAAAGTAAAGCAAACGTCTGCACACTAGATAACTCAAATTAAAAGGTTGCAACAAAAGTATCAGAAACACAAAAGAGAAATCCACCTAATTGTTGTATGAACATTTAATCTAAAACTGTATGATATGCATTAAATAGCAGTAAATACTCACTGCAGACACTCGAGATTTCTTAGAATAATACTGCCTCGTGTTGATTTTTGGGAGCTGCAGAGTTTAAACGAAGCATCGAAGCAACAACTTTGTGTTGAGGATTTATTTTTTTATAATCAACTCATTCGCGTTACTCAAGGAATCGTTGCAGCCCTAATATTATCATGTTTTTATTTGCCCATTTGTTGGTATTGCTATTTATAACAGCCAATAAATAAACATTTCAAAAGTTATTGGGGGTTGATGTTGCTTAGTTTGTCCACCAGAGAACACACTGCAACTTCCCTGTTGGCAACACACGCCTGAAATGCAGCAAATACAACAACCAGCTGATCCGAGCGTGGAAAGGGTAACACACAAAATAACTAACTACACATAAATGTCAGGGAACTCGGTTTATGTTTCATTTGCCTGGAAGGACAAAACATCAGTCGAATATAAGATTTTTAAATCACCAAATATCGGTATGGGTCTTAAAAATCCCACATTAGTCGGGCTTCTTCTGGACCTTATTTAGACTTTTGTGCTGAGTCTTTGTAGAGACTACAGTGTAACCTATGTAAGTGGCTAATGTTACCAGTATTTAATTTATTTACCATAAGCCCGTGTCCCGGTGTTTGCCTACGGTGCCGTGCACGTCAGTTTAGGTGTAGGGTTCAGAGGGTTTTCATAGATTTCCCGATGAAGCAAAAATCCCCAGTAAGGCCAGATGAACCTGGTCATCCTTCCTCCTCCTCCTCCACTTTATGTTTATTTTTTTAGTTTGTTTTGCTGAATCTTTGCAGCTGTAGTTTAAAGGTAATCATTAATCTTTTATTGTCTCTCTTCTCAGATATCATGCTAAAAAAAAAAAAAAAACTCCATGGTTCCTTACTTAAAAATGGACAGCAAGCCTTTTATTCAACAACTCCACATAACCCTGTAAACATGGGTCACATGCCCAAGTCCATGTTAATACCACTAATCCTTGATGAGATCAGTTTTCTTTTGTCTGATCCAAGACCATATGAGAAGAGCTCAGCCAAGTGCAGATCCTTCAGCTTTATGACAGAATCACAGATAAACACATCAATGTCCATAGCAGCGCTGAGCCCAGGCGATCCCTGATAATAATGCAATGCAATATATCACAGCACGGCATGGATCCCACGATATTTAGCTGGGCTGAAACACACCTCAGCTTTCTCCTTCTCTCCTGAAGTACACAGCAGGGACAAAACCCGGCCAACGCCAAACACAATCACAGGGAGCTCGTTAGAGGCTGGTCACTTTGGGCCTCTTAGGAATTATTTATTTTTGGAATTCATATTTTAGGAAAGCTGATCTACGTAAAAATTACATCCTCGTGATCCGGGACTCGTAATAAGCTTAGTTTCTAGTCACAAACATCAGACGTGTAAATTTGACGTTATGTGCCGTTTTTGCTCCTAACAAAAATTGAACTTTCTATAAAACGAGTATAAATAAGAATGAGTTAGAAAGACAAAACCCCAAAACAATATTTCAACAGTGTGAGTTTATATTTGCTGGGAAGACTAAACAGTATTAACTTAGCCAACCACAGCCAGCTATCATTAGCAGAGTTAATTACAAAATGTTCACAATTTAGGATGTTTTTGTTGTTCCAACAATAAGGACGACTTAGTGGGTTCCTGTGTGGAAACAGTCAGTCTAAGTCCTGAATTGCACAACACGCGAGCAGCAAAAATAAAACCGTACAGAGACGTTTATGGGCATTTTTCTGGTTTTAACCCAAGAAGATACTGAAGGGTGATCCCTGCTACAGCTGCTCCGCCTGAGGCAACATACCTGTTGGATCCTCTGATGACAGACCAGGGCCAAACAGCTTAGTGCACTAAAGTGCTGCAGCTGGATGAACTGTGCTTAAATTTATTCAATATGCCTCCTTTCATTTCTTTGGTCCCAAATTAAAATAATGCGCAGTGAAATTAAACCAATACTGGTTTAATTTCACTGCGCATTATTTTAATTT
>VUQK01011335.1:62913-79277 GCA_015106715.1 Bujurquina vittata
AAAGTGCTGCAGCTGGATGAACTGTGCTTAAATTTATTCAATATGCCTCCTTTCATTTCTTTGGTCCCAAATTAAAATAATGCGCAGTGAAATTAAACCAATACTGGTTTGAACTGTAGTTTTTGGTGATTAAAAGGCTCATGAAAAATATGTATTTTAAGTAATTATATTATAATTACTTAATATAAGCTGCACCTGTCAATAATAAGGCATTGGTCTGATTATTGTATTTTTTTCTGGATTTTATCATTGAACTATTTTGCAGTTTAATCTGACAAGAAACATGAGGAATTTTGTTTAATTTAGGAATTAAGTTAAAATATCCAAAAAAATAATTATTCTTGACATTAAACTTTATTCTAGTAAATTTGTCCAAAGGCAACATTAAAATAAAATAATTTTTAAAAAGCTTCCAGCAATGTTCTTTATTCCACTCTGGATTTTTAGAAGAACCTTTAGGATTATATCAGTAATGCTTAACTCAGCTGCCAGTGTCCAAATCAACTTTAAGCCACATTCATTAAAGCCACTAAAGTACATTAAGGCCTCCTGAACTATTTTAAGCTTTTGCTTTTACAAGTTTCTCATTTTTAAAAGAAATCATCCAGAAGTGTAAAAACCGACGGCTAATAAAACCTCTGTGAACTATTAATCTCTGAGACATTGTTACAGCAAGCAAAGAAATAAAAGAAGTAAATTTAAGATTTACTATTAAATCAACTTATCAGACTGTGAGAATCAAAGAGCATGATATATTTAGCAATTTGTCACTTATGCTTACTGAAGCAGACACACATCAGATAAGAAAACACATTCAGCACAAAGGAGACACGCAAGCATGAGCCACCATTCATATCTTCATGTATCAGAGGATGCTCCGGCACCAACCGGCAGACTCGCCGATCTGAGCGAGGAACCTGCACCACTTCTGCATGACTAGCATTTCTGATGCAGTCGAGACAAAGATCAAGTGTAAACAGCTAGTTACGCAGCGTTAATAAAGGGAGGGGGGGATATTTCTCCAAAGCTATGATTTAGTTCATAACTCCATTTCTGCTTTTATAGTTATTTTATCTAAAAAGGGAAAATTTCCATTAAAACAATGGGCATTAAGATCCATCATGTACATGACCCAGATTTAGCCATACAGGCTGAATTTATCTGCACTTCCTGGCAAGCTGATGCAATTTACAGACAGGAAAGAAACAATAATGCAAAAGCATCCATCTACAATTAAGAGCCAGATGCATATGAATGACAAAACAAAAACCATATAAAATATTAACCGAGTCCAAGCACATGAACACAATTACAGAAACATACCAAGGCAGTAAATCAATGACTTATAGTTGATCACAATTGATCATAATTGGCTCACGAAGACCACCTGTGCTTACAAATCCATCCATCCAACACGAGCCTCACATCAGCGCTCAGCTGAAGCCAGCCTAAACAACACAGCCTGCAGTCAATCTATTCTCACCAGTAATTTCTAACTCATAGTATAAAATTACCTACACCAAAATATTCCTTGTGAAATGAGCTTCATTTTGATATAAATTTTGTAATAAAAATGTCTCTCAACAAAATGGTTTTATTAATACAAAAAGATTGATGTTATTTCTTGGAACAATCCCAGTGTGAGGATTAGCGTTCTGATGGACTCCGGCGGAGTGACGAGCCAAAGCCGAAACTTTCCCTATAAATGCGCCGGTCTTACTCTTAGATATTTTGTTACCAAACAGATCTTCTTACATTTTACACCAGTGAAGAAGTTTGTAACAGTCCACCAAAAATCTTTTCTTTTCTTTACGGGACACAATCAGCAAAAAGGTCAAACTCAAAAGATCACTTTGAGCTGCCTTCTGTCACAATCACTTACAATTTACACCCGCGGACACAAAGAAGCTGGCTATTAAAAATCTGCATGACCATCATTCAGGTCACAGCTCACGTTTAGATTTCAGCGCTGTGATTGGTCGAACTGTGTTAACAGTTTATTTTTAGACTGACCATGCGGCGCTTGTTTATAATTTGCAAACACACCAAATATGTTTTGAACCTGTTTTTGTTTTTTGCCTGTTATGAAGCTTTATGAAAGACGGTGCAGTTTATGACAATGATTTATTGAATTCTGCCATAAACCGTCTCTTCCCAAATTTGTATTACAGAAAATCAGAGAACTGTATGAATTTTGACCAATTTTGATGATTTAACCTGGCATTTATTAACAGCCCAACATGGGTGCCAGGTCGCTAGGAGACTGAAGCAAAACATGACAATGTGGAAATTTATATCACCATTTCAGTTTTAGTTTCAGAGGTGTGAGACCCCGATTGATGCTTGACTTCCTCACAAATATTATTATTAATAATAATAATAATAATAAAATTATCTACTGCAGTGAAAAGGCATGTAAAAACTGAGCTATAAATTTTCTGTACTGTCCCAGTTTGCTCCACTCCCTCATTCCTCAGATTTCAGTCATGCTGAGCATCCACTCTGACACCAGTGATAAAATCAAACATGCTCGGCAAAAAATAAAAAATAGTAGTGTAACAGGCTGAACAGTCAAGGCAGGCAGCTCCTGCTACATGATAAAATCTGCACCCACAGTGCAGCTGCGGCGTGGCGTTCCTGTGTTGGCGGGTTAACCCGGTCCTTGAAGGCGTGGAATGCCCCACTGGCCCTTTGTCTTTTCTTTCTGCTGACACCCTCACAGCAACTGTGTTGGGGCGTTCCCATGAGCCAATTAGCAAAGTGAGCATTCCAGTCACAGTTTAACATCCAGCGCAATGCATGTGGCTCAATCAATCAGAGAGGCTCACACCACAGAGTTGGTCCTTTACAGAAAACCGTGTTACCATTAAATCTGTCAGAAACGCAGCTGCTGTTTGACGGAATAAAGAATCTGAGCAGAAAAGACATCGTTGCTGGAAGAACTCAGCTTCATTTATTAAAGCTAAATGAACATATAGGAGTTAAATGAGCATTTAGAATATAGCACATTAGGGTAGAAAGGGGACTGAGTCTATCAGTGTCAGAAGGGTCAGGTTATAGAGGCCACGCTGTATGAATGAATATGATTGCACTGGATGAGTCAGCTGATGAATGAGCTGGTAAGTGCCAAACAAAATTGGCAACTAATGCCCCTTAGCTGGTAGGACATTTATATCCTAGCAATATTATATTTAAAAGGTAGTTTTGGTTTATATTAACCAGTCACAATGGTTAATGTGGGTCACGCTAACTTGCTAATGTTGGCCAATGTTCAAGAACCAGAGCTGTGGTTGGAAAATCTGTGTGTATGTATACGCATGATTGCATGCAAGATTGCTAAAAACAGGCGCCCCCTGTCAGCAGGAAAAAAGATAAAATATGAAATGCCCCACCACAGACTGCATAGGTGGAATGCAGCAGTAGGTCAGATGGGTTTATCTACCATCTACGAAGTTCAATCCCTTCGAGTCCACATTTCAAAATGTCCTTGAGCAAGACGATGAGACCCAAATAGCTCCCAATGAATCTTTTGGTGAATGAGTAAAACCAAGCGCTGTATGAATGTGTGTGCAAATGGGTGAATGCAGGATGTAGTATAGAAACATATTGTGTTACTCCCCCTTTTGCTGCCAAGCAGACCTGACCCATCGAGGCATGGACTCCACTAGACCCCTGAAGGTGTGCTGTGGTATCTGCACCAATGGATCGGACTTGTTTGTCCAGCAAATCCCACAGATGCTTGACTGGATTGAGATCTGGGGAATTTGGAGGCCAAGTCAACACCTCAAACTTCTTGTGCTCCTCAAACCATTCCTGATTGCCTTCTTCCCTGGTGCACTATGGGTGCACCTGGTGCCCACCAGGTAAACGATGCACACGCACCCGGCCATCCACGTGATGTAAAAGAAAACATGATTCATCAGAGCAGGCCATTGCTCGGTGGTCCAGTTCCAATGCTCATGTGCCCATTGTTGGCACTTTTGGTGGTGAACATGGCTCAGCATGGGCACCCTGACTGATCCTCTGCTATGCAGCCTCACATGCAACAAACTGTCATGCTCTGTATATTTTGACACTTTTTTGTCAGAACCAGCATGAACATTTTTGGGGATTTGTGTAGCTCATCTGTTGGACTGGACCACACAGGGTTTCTGGTTCACCACTGTTCCTTCCTTGGACCGCTTTTGATAGATTTTGAGCACTGCAGACCGGGAACACAACACAAGAGCTGCAGTTTTGGAGATGCTCTGACTGAGTCATCTAGCCATCACAATTTAACTTTTCTCAAACTGACTCAAATCCTCACAGTTGCCGTTTTTCCTGCTTCGAACACATCAAGTTTGAGGAAAAAATGTTCACTGGCTTCCTGATATAGCCCACCCTCTCTAACAGGTGCCACGATGGAGGCATAATGAGTGTTATTCACTTCACCACTCAGTGGTCATAATGTTGTGCTTGATCAGCGTAAGTAAAATGTAACAACTTCCTGCTCATGAGACTACAGAAATTACTGGCAGCCTAGCCATAAGTAAATCTAGTGGGAGTGATGAGGAAACATGAGAGAAAAATTCCTGCAGCCTACTAGATAAGTGCAAGATATTGCAACAATAATTTAAAGGCAAGTCAAGAAGGCATGAACAGATTCACTGTAATCAGTAGAAACAGGCATACTGAATTTGTTCTACCTATCTTGATTTAAAGGGAACTGTTGTTTCTATGGAAAACAAAAGGAGGAACTTAGTCCTCATTACATGAAGTTTACTTGGTAAAAAAAGAGCATGAGAACAAATGTTGGCTGAATGTCACTAGTTTCCTGAGCTGCTAAGTTGTTTTGCAAATCAGTGATAATCCAAAGAAGAGGCTTAAAAAGTGAGTTGAAGCTGACGCAGGAACATGATGCTATTTTTTATTGCCTATTCATGATGACAGGGGATTGGAAGCACATACTGTAGAGACTTGAACCTCACGACTCTGTATTAAGGAATAGCCAGCCATTAGAAGCCTGTTCGTTTTTTACTTTTCCATGAATAATTCAGTGCATTACAGTGAATGAGGGTAGTTCAAACACAGAGGTCAGACTACTATGTTTAAAGATTATTGAAAAACTAACGTTAAAAAATAAAATCATGAGAATATTTCCTGGAGGCCAGCCCTTTTCGCTTCCTCCTCTGGGTTTCACAAGAGCGTGAGCATTCCCACAAACGACATGAGGAAAACTGCAGAGTCATCCTGTGTAAGGACAAACTTCAGACTGACTGAAGTGGGCCGAGTTCACGTTCAGAGATGTGAGTTCTCGCGAGATGTGAGTTGTATAAATCCCCCGAGCCCGAGCCCGTCACCCCCCGCACTCCCTCGGCGTATCTTGTGTGGTGTTAACAAAAAGTCAGGTATGTGTCTCCAGCGCAAATGTAATTCTTTTATTTATAGTTCTCGCTATAAAAATATATTTTAGCTGAAGGCTAAAGGCGTTGTCGGAGTTGTGTAGCCGTAGCTGAAATTGCAGCTCAACAAGTGGGTTTCCCCACATTGGGAAACAAACGTGTGTGTGTGTGTGTGTGTTTTGTTTTGTTTTTAACTTTCTTAAACTTGGAAAAAAGGATGGTTGGCTGATACTCTGCTTCCGTTCCACCGACTTAAATAAAAAGCCGATTCGTGGTTTATTGTGAACTCTAGGAAACGTGTGAGGTTTTTCCTAACTTCACCCTGACGCGTGAACTCGAGTGGTTTAATTCCTGAAGATGGAGTTTAAATGGCGAAAGGAAATCTGTGTAGCTGCTCACAGACGGAAACACCTGTGGGCCGAGCGAGAGGAAGCGCTTCGTGGGTTTGCCTAATGATAGCTGCCATGTGTCTTAATTATACATTACACTGTGATACAGCCTGTAGGTCAGCAGTTTGCATTTGATGATTTACAAGTTTGTGTATTATTTTCTATTCGACTGACGTAGAATCGATAATATTCGTCCAATGAATATTTGCTTCACGTTTATGGTTACAACTACCAGTCATTGATTATTACAATTTTATTTCACAGTATTAAAAGGAAACATTTTAGGGTCATAGTATATTGCCTTTCTAGGAGCATATTTGATAAAATAGTTGTGGATGATTAGAAATGAATAAATGAGATGACAGCGGTTTGCAGAGAGCCAAGGCTGAGATGGTTTGGACATGTGCAGAGGAGGGATAGTGGGTATACTGGACAAAGGATGATGAAGATGGAGCTGTCAGGCAGGAGGAAAAGTGGAAGACCACAGAGATGTTTTATGGATGCTGTGTAGGAGGACAGTGTGACAGAAGAGGATGCTGGGGAATGGGGATAGGGTGAAATGTGGCAACCCCAAAGGGAAGCTGCTGAAAGAAGAAGAAGAAAACTGCTGACTGTGAAAACACCACTCTCTTCATGCAGACAGTTGGAGAAACTACACAGACACGCTCTGTGGGGAAAAACCTATGTAGGAACATCATTTTTTACTCGTCACCAACATCTTTTAAGTTTCTAAGATTTCCTCCTGAGACATATTGGATGACATATGGTTGGTCTCTATTTACTGTCACATTGGATTAAAAAAACAAAACAGTTTTTAGTGTTATAGCTTGAATGACTATTTTCATCTATTGTTATTTTTCTGAGTATTTCATCATCTCTCAAATTTTCTACAGTTTAAGCTACTTCCTGAAGCTATTAGGTTTCATGTTTAGTCATACAGTGCCCTCTTCAGTGATGTGCATTTAAGCTGAACTGGTTGAATAAACTGCTTTTGTTGGTCAGTGTTCCACATTATAGGTACATTTCCTTCTCCAAATGAAGAAGACCTTAACAACACACAAATACCAGTGTAACACTCCGACTGCCTTCTTCTTCTGCTATCCAATCAGATTAAAGATGTCTGCAGGCAATGCACAAATTGGAAAGCCGGCCCCTGATTTCACAGCCAAAGCGGTGATGCCGGACGGACAGTTCCATGATCTGAAGCTGTCAGACTACAAAGGTAAAGGACAACTCGCGTCTCACCTTCTATTGATGTGCTTTGATGATGCTCCTCTTTCCGATTCATTGTCTTGTGATCCCGCAGAATAAGAGAGCAATTTACACTACAAAAGATGAGAATTAATTAAGGTGATGCATTCACTGGTCTCATTGGTATTTTATTTATTTCTTTTTAATGCTTTGGTACAGGAAAGTACGTCGTCTTTTTCTTCTATCCGCTGGACTTCACCTTTGTTTGTCCGACTGAGATCATCGCTTTCAGCGATGCTGCCAATGAATTCAGGAAAATTGGATGCGAGGTCATCGCCGCCTCAGTGGACTCGCACTTCTCCCATTTCGCTTGGTACTTAAAAAGATATAAATTTAACACATCTGCAGCAACTGTTCTCATTAAGTTTTAGTAAGTCCTCATACTTTCTCTTGGTGACTTTAAAGGGTCAACACACCACGTAAGCAAGGTGGCCTGGGTACCATGAACATCCCCCTGGTATCTGACACACGGCGCATCATCTCCAAAGATTACGGGGTTCTGAAAGAGGATGAGGGCATCGCCTACAGGTGAGTCGAATAACGTGGAGTATGATTCTTAAACGGGCTGGTCTCAACATTTTTTTCTAGGAGAACTCTGAACTGATATATCTCTCTATTCCAGGGGTCTGTTCATCATTGATGACAAGGGCATCCTGAGACAGATCACCATAAACGACCTCCCGGTTGGACGCTCTGTTGATGAGACCTTGCGTTTGGTCCAAGCATTTCAGTTCACAGATAAGCACGGAGAAGGTAATTTAATATCTGCATAATGGGTCTTGTACAATGAAATTGTACTTTTAACCAAATTACAACATTCCAATGTAAAATTGCTCACGGCTGTGCAGACATAATGTGTGGCAGAGAGTGCAAAGACCATGAAGGCTTATTTCAGTTTAAAGGTTTGTACTCTTTATCAGCACTGAGGTTTAGTTGAGAAATTACATTAGACTGCAATAAATGCAGAATGATCAGTCACAGACATTTTACAAATCAACCAGACTTCTGGCACTGCCTGTTTTGCACCTGGAGCAGTGTTGATTTATTTTTAAGGCGTAATATGTGTCATTTTGGCACATTTTCATTTCATCTACCGGCCAGGACTCATTACAGGCTTATCTTTTCAGTGTGCCCAGCCGGCTGGAAACCTGGAAGTGACACCATCAAACCGGACGTCCAGAAGAGCAAAGATTTCTTCTCCAAGCAGTAATAAACCCAAGGCCAGAGTCTGCTGTCTGCTGTAGGAGATTTCATTTAATGATTACATTTTGAACAATATTTACAGAAGCCGTTGTGCCTGTGGACGAGGGAGACAGCTTTTGTAGTCAACATGGTGTTTGTGTTTTGCTGTTTGTAGAGCGAATAGTTCACTTAAACTAACATATAATTGTGTAAAAACACTGTAGTTATGTAAGCTGTATTCCCTGTATGACAGAGCCAAATGTCTTTGTCCTTTCATGTCATTCCCCATTAACATTCGATACAAAAGGACCAAACATTTCATTGAAATAGAAATTCATCTGCCTGTTCTGTATTTTTTTCTTAAGTGAACAAATCATTTTTCATTTGCTTGAAGAGAACAGAAAGCCGTAGACTTAAAGGAACATATTTACTTCATGTTTACACAACTTTTTTTATAGTATTGTTAAGAGAAGCACATGGTGGATATTTTGTAATGACATATATTTACTTGGATACATTTAAAATTACACAATAGCACATGAAAGTCTATGATTCCTTTAAATTTATTGCATCTGTTACCTCAGTGAACAGTTTTATCACGTTTAAATGAACAAAAAGAGGTCCATACTGTCCATGTGTGAAGAGCTTTAATAAAGAATTAAAAGAAACAGTTGTCATTTTTGCTCGGTTGGCAGTTTTCTTACAGCTCTCTGTCACACTATATTAAAAACATGGCATTTAAGCACAAATAATTTAATTTATTCTTCAAACAGACCCCACTCCTCACAGCAGACATTTTTAATATATTCAGGTGTTACAGGATCGATTAGGCTTCTCTAGTACCCATTCTGTTTTACTTGATTTACTTGTTGGCTTGTCTAAATGATAATCATTATTTAAATAAGTATATATAAATTATTTAATTATGAATGTTATATACTAGTTCATGTTTATTATTTTTACACCATAATAACCCTGGTTAATATAAAGGTGGCAAATTAGAAGTACCACAATGGGGTGCCTCTTGGTCTGCATGTGTTGTGGTTTAGCTCAGTTCATGAATATTTGGGCGGGAAAAGCGTCACAGCTGCCTGGGTCTAATAACTTTATAACTACGCTCTTACGCTCTGGAAGCAGGCCTCAGTTGGACCCCACTGACTAAAAACTCACATAAACGCTTTGTTAGGAAAGTGCCATTAAGATCAGTTTAGCGACATTAGGCACAGCTGTGATACAGCGTTCATGTTTGTTCCTCTCGCCATTATTCATTAGTAGTACTAGCTAGCTAACTTCGGCAAAAGGAAGGAAGAAAAATGGCAGCTGGGAAAATGTGCATGAAGAAGACTAAGGAGGACACCGCTGAGGTTTGAATACACCACAAAAAGACGTATTTTAGGCATTATTTACTCTGTGTATTTCTAGGTTTGTACTGGAAGAGCTTTAAAGCAGCCAATGGCGACATCCTGTGGCTATGTATTTCCAAGTAAAAGGACTAACAGTTTTTTTTTTATTTCGTGTTTTGTTTTGTTTTAAAAGTGGACAGGATTGTTTCCGAACGACATGAAAACCAGGCAAGCGTCTTTGGTCTTTGTCAAAAGGATGATGGTCGTGGCAGTCTCCTCCATCACCTATCTCAGAGGGATTTTCCCAGAGGATGCCTACAGATCCAGATATCTGGAAGGTGAGCACAACTGACCAGTTTCATTTGTGATATTCAGAGTATTTATGCATAGGACTCGTGCTAGGAGTTCAATCAGTAATCAGTGAAATAATGTCCATGCACTTCATCATTTCTTAATTTCATTAGGTACACCTGTTCAACTTAAAACATTGCCCGGTCTGATGAGTCTCAATTTCAGATGGCAGGGTAATAATTTAGCTTAAATAAAAAACTCACGTTAGCTCAAACTGGTTTCTTGAACATGACAATGAGTCCACTGTTCTCAGATGGCCTCCAAAGTCACCAGACTTCAGTCCAATCCTATAAAGGAGTGTTTTCCTTTTGTTGTTTTGGCAGATTTGTGCATCAAAGTTTTGCGTGAAAACTGCAACACTCCCGGTGCTGCCAAAGTTGTAAAATGGTAAATAAAAAAATCTCTGCTTTTATTCTAAGAAAATATACAGAATAGAGTACTGTAGCGTAATAAGGGTGTGTTTTTTTTGCTTTTTTTTACCCTGATTAATATTTGCTACTGTCCTAATTTGTTTTGTTCAGGCTGATGGGCTGCTTTGATGCATTGGAGAAGCAATATGTAAGTCGATTCTATCGTTGACACTTGAAATATGTGATAATTAATGTGCCCTGTCATTAATACTGTTGCTGCGTTTTTATTGTTATATGTTGCTCTCTGGACAGCTCCAGATTGTGTTCATTGGGGTAAGAGAATTAAGTTTGGATAGAACCATGTAAGAGTTAATTTACCGGTCACATAGAAAATGTGCCTAAAATGTGTTATTGTTACAATCTAGGTCTACACCAATCCTGATAAACCCAATGTAAGATCTGTTAAATTATGAAACATTCAAATTACAGTCATAACAGCATGTGGCCTGATCAGCATTAAGAAATTTACAATTTTCTTATTTTGCAGTGCATTATTGAGTCCTACCATTTCAAATTCAGATACACTGCAAAGGGACCAGAGATGGGCATACTCAGGTTGGAATAAATTTAAATGTGACACACAGTCTGACCTACCCAGTTGACTGGTTGATGGTGATATAACATTTATGCAACAGCAGGAACAAAGGTCTAGAGATGCAAGTGACCCTGGAGGACACCAAGAAGGCCTCAGTGCTTCTCATCAGGAAGCTCTTCCTGCTCATGCAGAACCTGGATGCTCTCCCCAACAACGTCTACCTCACCATGAAGCTCTACTACTATGATGACAGTAGGATATATTACCTTTACTGTCTCAGTGTAAGAATATCGATACTAAAAACTAAAAATATACTATGCTCCTTTTCCAAAGTCACCCCCACTGACTACCAGCCACCCGGCTTCAAGGAGGGGGAATGTGACAATCTGTGGTTTGAAGGCGTGGCTGTGCACTTCAAGGTGGGTGAGGTGGTGTCGCCCTTTCATACCTTGAAAGTAGCCGTGTCAGCAGAACAAGGTCGGGTGGAGAAACTTGAGAAAGGAAGCCATATAAGGGAGACTAAGCAGGTTTCTCCACAGAAGGAAACTGAGAAGGTGGGTACAGAAAAGAGACTGTTTAAGTACTGGACAATGTCTTTAGAATAGTCACACTTTATTGTTGTAAGGTATTAAAGTTGGCTTATTCCTGTTTGCAAACACAACAGTCTCAAGATCCCTAAACATTTGGTTGCAGGATCCCCCCAAGAAAATCTGCAATGGAGAGGATCTACCTTCTGAAGATGGTGAGTCTGTCGGGGGTGGGCTCCTAATTTTGGGCATATAAAATCAATGTTGTACAGAACTGAGTTCAGCTTACTGGTGCAGCCCTCCACAACATTCCCATTTTCTTGTATGGCCTACCCCTAGATGTGCAGCTGCTGTTCAAACAAAAAAAAAAAAAACATATTAATTTTAAACAAAAAGCTCACACTGCTGACTTTCCTCTAAATAGAGTCTGCACAGTTTAAGAAACCTACAAGGCACGTGGCAAAGGTACAGTGGCACTAAATGGTAGAAAAATCTAAGAAATCATAACACATTAGAGCTTCTCGTGAATTTTCCCCAGTGTCTGCTTTTTGTCTATTGTAGAGGAATGCAGCTACAAGAAATCTAAAAAGAAAGAAAAGAAGAATCTAGCCAACAAGACGAAGGCAAAGGGCACGTGAACCATCTGTTCATTTTATTCTGATGTTATTTTACAATTAATATTCTTACCAAATGTGTTAGACAGGTTCCTTTGATAATTCACTCTGCCCAGGACGCATGTTGCTAATTTTTTTTACACAATACTGTATGAAACATTCATTATTCATTCATTTATTTAAAAGTGCTTAAGTTTTTAAGTGCACAAAAATGGCTTCATGTGTGCCGTTAATGAAATAAAGCTTGATTGTTAATATTTTGTTTTGCTGTGCTGTTGTTGGTCTAAATACATTTAGAATGGTCTTGTTTACATGAATGTAAAAAAAAGGTAAAAAAAAAAGCATGAATCATAATATGAAACTCGAACTCGAGCAGTTGACCTCAGTTGAGGTTTAGTAATATCACAAAGCTCTAGGAGCTTTTATTAGATTTTATTGGCTCAGAAAGCAAGTTTTAGTGTTTTTTGTTGCTTGTGCAATGTTATATTTGCCTGAAAATTAGTAAAAAAATTCCTTTAAGTTTGGATGATCAAAGATTGTTTGTCATTTCTTTGAGACAAAAAAACAGCTTAAGGTTTTTTTCCTGAGTGATGGGACAGATGTTCTGATCCAGACTCGGTGAACAGCTCTGGCTCCCTCTGGCTGGGTGGTCTAGAAGAGGCTGTCTACATCTCCCATCTCCACATACACAGTCTTCAGCTGGGAATAATATTCGATTGTCACCTGGCCGTTCTCCCGCCCTATGCCTGGGAAACACATGGGTCACAAATGTATGTCCACTTTACTTACTGTAGATATGTCAGATGCTATCATTTTCCAGCTATAAAATTGATCTGAGTTATTTAACTTCCTGAGATCTGAGCTCCTGTTTGCGATGCATTTTTAATTTCTCCTAGATATTTGTGATTAGATGGACCTGAATATAAACCTGTGTATATAAACTAAGCTTCCTCTTTGAATAGGAAGTTGTATTTTGTTACATATTATTTTTTGTTACATACTTTTGTAAACAAACAAACAAAGAAAAAGCCGCAGGGTCTCGGGAGGTTAAATAACTCATTACTTCAAACACGGTAAGGGTGAGCTTAATGAGTCTGATTAATAATAAATAAAAGTAATAAGGGTTAGGGCAGTGACATTTGACTCCCAACTAACTTGAAAACAAGCCTGTACCTGACATTTTGAAGCCTCCAAAAGGGACCTCCACAGGGATGATGTTGTAGTTGTTGATGGAACAGACACCAGCCTTCAGATGTTCAACCACTCGATGGGCTCGCATCACATCCCTACAGAACACATAAGAGCAAGCTTAAAAAATAAAATAATAAAAAATAAATCATTCCTATCCTAGGCCCTGCGACAGACTGGTGACCTGTCCAGAGTGATCTGTCCAGGGTGTACCCTGCTTATCGCTCTATGGCAGCTGGGATAGGCTCCAGCCTCTCCCACCCCCTGCAACCCTGAGAGCTGAGGCTGGCATTTGTGATCATTTGTCTGTTTGTCAGCAAGGTAACTCAAAGACAACTAGCTAAACTACATGAAACTTCCTGGAAAGCTGGATCATGGAAAAGGAAGAAGCCACTGGGTGTATATGCCTTTGTTTAAGGTTGCAAATTAGGGTTTAGCCTTGGCAAAGGATGGACTCTCTCCAAGCGTTTCTAGTCGTGTTTGTTTCTAAAAAATATAGAAAGTAATATATTGGGACAAATTCACAGTAATGCCGGGAATGATTCAGCTATAATCTACTGCCAGGTGGGCATTCCTATCCCTGTTCTTAGTCATATTTTACTTCAACTGCTGGTGGGTTTGCTGCTTTAAATGTGAATTCTTCAGGCAAATATAAGTCGACTATTGGCTTAAAAACATTTCATGTCTAGTGAATTTGCCCATGTAGTAAAACCAACCTGGTGAAAACACCTCCAGCCAGACCCAGTGTGGTGTCATTAGCTCTCTGCAGCACCTCCTCTTCTGTCTCAAAGGGCAACACAGACATGACTGGACCAAAGATCTCCTCCTTCACGCAGGTCATCTCATCTGTGCAGTTACCTGTGAAGGTGTAAAACAAAAGGATCTGATTCTCACTGACTTTAGAAATGTTGTAGTGTTGCAGCCAGATTGAGCAGGGTGAAACTGTTTACAACACCATAACAAAATGTGAAAAAATGTTATATATTCTCTGAGTTTTAGAATAGCTTATAGAAGGTTTACCTAATACACATGGTGTCATGTAGTATCCGCCTTTGAGCTTGGGATCAGATGGGACATATGGTTCACCCCCACACAACACTCTAGCGCCCTAGTAACAGTGCAATCCAGATTGAAGCTGCTGCACATAAACCGACTGGTGTACAGCTGACAAAGTAAACAAATTCTTACCTCTTTTTTTGCTTGATCAACAAAAGACAGGACTTTATTCAGATGTGGCCGAGTGACCAGTGGCCCCATTCTGGTGCTCTCTAAAAGAGGGTCTCCTATTTCAATGGCTCGGGTCCTCTTCACCACCTCCTCCACAAACTGAGGCAGAATAGCCTTCTGAACAAAGACTCTTGTGCCATTGTTGCACACCTGTGATACAGATAACACAAGACTGTCAAGTAACAGGCTTCAGTGTGAACGAGACACAAGGTGAAGCAATTTTTAAATTGTGACAAGGTACAAGTACAAGGTTATTATCCAAAAAGGACACAGTACCTGGCCTTGAGACAGGAAGTTGGCCATGAGAGCTCCCTTCACAGCATTCTCCAGATCACTGTCCTCAAATATGAGCAGTGGAGATTTTCCTCCAAGCTCCAAAGTCACTGGTTTGATCCCTTTAGATGCCATCGCCATTATCTGTGGGACAAAAGAAAGTAGGATATCCAGGTTTTAGGCCATATGAGGCAGATGGCATCTTTACCACAATATTTAAAAATCCCAGTGGTTAAATTTCATAATCATGAGAAGTATAAAACACCACATACTTTCTGTCCCGTGGGCACACTCCCAGTGAAGGACACCTTAGCGACATCAGGGTGATGACACAGGATGCTGCCAGTCTCCTGGCCACCCTGCACCACATTGAAAAGCCCCTCTGGAGCGCCGGCCTTGGTGTAGATCTCTGCCAGCATGACTGCTGTCACGGGCGTCAGTGGTGATGGTTTAAACACCATGGCGTTACCTAATTTGGAGAAAAGAAAAAGCCCAATAAATAACCCAAACAAAAAGCAAGACTTGCATTGTTTGAATTATCTTATTAAGCAGTAAAACCTACATCAAGTCAGCACAATCAGTTATACACTATATTGCCAAAAGTTATCACTCCCCCATCAAAATGACTGAATTCAGGTGTTCCAATCACTTCCATTGCCACAAGTGTATAAACCAAGCACCTAGGCATGCAGACTGCTTCTACAAATATTTGTGAAAGAATGGAATTCCAGGATGGTATCATGTTAGGATGCCACCTGTCGAGCAAGTCCCGTTGCAAAATTTCCTCACTATTAAATATTCGATAGTCAGCTGTTAGTGGTATTATAACAAAGTGGATGCAATTGGGAATGACAGCAACTCAGTCATGGAGTAGCAGACCACGTAAAGTGGCAAAGCAGATGCTGAGTTGTTTAGTGCACAGAGGTCACCAACTTTCTGCAGTCAGTTGTTGCAGACCTCCAAACTTCATGTGGCCTTCAGATTATCTCAAGAACAGCGCGAGAGATTAATGGAATAGGTTTCATGGCCAAGCAGCTGCATCCAAGCCTTACATTACCAAGTGCAATGCAAAGTTTTGTATGCAGTGGTGTAAAGCACGTCGCCACTGGACTCTAGAGCAGTGGAGACGTGCTCTGTGGAGTGATGAATCATGCTTCTCCATCTGGCAATCCAATGGATGAGTTTGGGTATGGCGGTTGCACACCTTTGGGATGAATTAGAGCAGAGACTGTGAGCCAGGCCTTCTCATCCAACATCAGTGTCTGACGTCACAAATGTGCTTCTGGAAGAATGGTCAAAAATTCCCATAAGCACTCCTAAACCTTGTGGAAAGCCTTCCCAGAGGAGTTGAAGCTGTTATAGTTGCAAAGGGCCACATCATATTAAACCCTATGGATCAAGAATGGGAGGTCGCTCAAGTTCATATATGTGTGAAGGCAGATGAGAGAATGCTTTTGGCAATTATTCTCTATTAATCACACTGACAGATTGGGGTGCTGCCTACAGGAGAAATGCTGCTGATTTTTTTTCTGGATTGTTCTGTCCTCTAATGAATCTAAGAAGTGCATAATAAAAACTTTTAATGTACATCTAATTTCATCCATCCATCCATTCAGTTCCGCTTATCCTGTTCAGGGTCGTGGGGGGGGGGGGTGGGGCCTATCCCAGCTGACATAGGGCGAGAGGGAGGGTA
>VUQK01011336.1:9303-29321 GCA_015106715.1 Bujurquina vittata
TCACTGGGTTAAAAAAACAAACATTTTTTACCAAATTTAACCCAAATAAAAAGAAAAAAAGAAAAAAAAAAAAAAAAGCTAAATATGAACTAATTTAGAAAGCAAGGGTGCTTGATAGTAGAAAAAAGAATAACGTTTATTATTTTGGTCAGTATGTTAATCTTGGTTATATAATACAGTTATTCATGAACAAATATCGTTCACTCGTAGTGCAGTTTGGAGTTGGAGGGTGTTTTTGACTACGAGACATTAATATCCTGTTATTGGTAAAAGCTTATTAGAAAGTAGAAAACTAAAAAAACAACTTTCATCCTTTAAACATTCTGACATTGGGAAGAAAATAGATTTCAGGCTAATCGTCGCTGGCATTAATTTAGCCCTCTGCATTGAACCTCTGCCTACATGTGTGGCTGATGCTGTTGTGCTGCAATTTCCCTGCCAAAACACTAGTTGGCAGTAGATTTTTTTTTGCTGAGTTGATCGTTCTCTTCCAGTCATTTTGACCTGTAGTTGTATTTTTTTTTTACAGTGTAGGGTTTCTGAAGGGTTTGTGGTTATGACGTATCAACAGAGAAGATTTAACAGCAGAATCATAGACCTACTGCTAAGCTGTAGTTAGCTAGCTAATTTGACTAAGGTTAGGGGTTGCATCACAAGGGGGCTCTGACATTAAAATTCTGCTCCAAACATGTGGAGCTGCTCGCCGTAGTGATTACCCGACCCAAAAGTAGCTTTATACATAACTCAAAAAAAATAAAAAAAATCAAAGGAACATTTTGAAAATCCATCAACTCTCAATGCAAGAAACAAGTCATGCTTTATATGTTTGCTGATATGTCAACGTAAACGCGCTAGCTTATAACAGGGAAGTTGCAGAGTCCCCTCTGGCGGACAAACTATGTAATGCCATTGCTATGTAATGGTTTTAAGGATGTTTCTGCCGTCTCTTCTTTAGTTTTTAAATCTTAATTTATCAGCTGTTATAAATGTTGATACTGATAGATCGACAAAAAGCTAATAGCAGCCCACCAATAAATCAGTCTGGCTGTAGCACTTACAAGCACTTCAAACCCAGCTGAACATCTATGGAATATTTTAGACCAGCAGCACGCTCCACCATCATGGGTAGGAATAGCTTTTGGAAAAATGGTATTCCATCCCTTCAGCAGGAGACCTTAAGATGTGGTGGCCCAACACACATTACAGGGTTGGGTTTGACTTTAAGTTGCCACGCATCTGTATGTCAGCATTGGTGTATATGTCTGCTAATAATAAACAGTGCAAAAATGGCAAACAAGTTCCCAGGTAAGACCGAAGCAGTGGTGGCAAATATCACCCACCACCACCACCACTTTATCATATAAATACACCACTTCTGCACAGCATCTGTGTGTAGTCTACCATCATCCATTCAGGAAATGTGAGTGTGGCTCAGAAAGTGAATCCCCCTGAAGTTGCCAGGAAAACTTTGTGAAACCCTTTAGAGTCCAAAGTTACCAGTAGACTCAAATCCTCTCCACATCAAACCAGAAGTCTGAGTTACCAAAATATACATAAATAAAAACTTGGTGAAACACTTTTATTATTCAGTATTTCAGCATAGGAAAATACAGCCTTTAATCAAAGCAGACAGCCAGCTATTAAGACTAAAGCCCACTCCCAAATGGACACACAAGTATTATTTGTATAGAGTGAATGAACAAATGAATAAAGTCACTCTTTACTTTTACTTGTGAGCAGTTTTTTTCCCGCCATGAAAAATGATGAAAATTACAAGACAAAAGATTCACTGTTGAAAGAGTTTTTTTCTTTTTTCTCAGACTCGGATGTTTTATGACTTGAATATTTATTCAATCAGCTGGGAGATGAGATAGTAGGTAGTAGAAAAAGGATGAGCAGTCAGAAGTGTAGAAAATAGGCATCAGATGTAATCAGATTTTAATGGTTTGGTCATTTAGAAAAAATCCATATGCTGTTGCCTTTTTTTGGGTTTGTGCCTTTATTTTTATTTTTTCCGCCATTTTTATTAAATTAACGTTTTATTTTTCTCTTTTGTAACAAGGCAAAACTATGAATGTGTTCATTTGTGTACTCTGACATGTGTTAATACAAAGAAATATAGCATGCCTCATACTAATACAGGGCTTGTAATGATGTTAATCTAATTCTTCTGTGCAAACTCAACATATCTTTTAAGAGTTCAGACTTTTCTCTTATACCTATTTGCTCCAAAGTGGATTGAATTCATCAATCAGCTATGCACTGGCCTTTCCATTCTTTCATCTATGTGTGATTTTGTGAATTCAGTTTCCACCGAAACTTTCTTTGCATTTCTTTAACCGGCTGATGATCCTAGACTGGTTTGGGCAGGCTCCCTTATGGTGAGGTTAATATCCTGCTAGCATTATCCTCCCTCAAAAAAGTAGAATTCAAATAAAAAAAATAATTTGATTAAATTTGTTTCAGTTGTTGGTACTTATTTTTGCTACACTCTGTTGTAATCAGTCATTGTGCAACTCAAGCCAGAAGCACATACAGTGGTGGGCAAAAGGTTGGATCAGAATTTCTCTTACTGTATATGACTGCGAATAAGATGACCTGATTTCCAGGTTTCCTTTTCATTCCCTTCTGCTTTAGAGGGACTGTTCTGGCTGGTGGTGTATGGTCCTGATCACCCCAATGCTGGGACCTTTACGTTGAAGAAACCAAACAACCACTCCACAACTCCGTGACGCAGTGTAGGAGAGCCACTTTAACTGGAAAGACTCAAGCATAACTTATAGTCACCCTATGGCAGCTGGGATAGGCTCCAGCACCCCCATGACCCTGAAAAGGATAAGCAGAAGAAGATGGATGGCTGGATGCTTTATAAGTAATCCATAATAGGAAAGAGAGTGACAGCCGAGTAACCGGATAAGCATGAAAAATTCATAAAAGCTCAAAAATACTGCATGTAAAGTACAGACAGTGGCGGCACGGCAGTGGACATTCTTGTTTTTAACAGTCGGTTTCACGTCAGCTCTTTATATGTTAGACGTTTGCTTGCTCTTCTCTGCCGCTAGCTGATGGGCCAACAACAGCATCTGAAGGAGTATCCCACAAACTGTTGGTGTCACATGTTTTTGATACTGCCCCCATCTGACAGCAGACACTCTCTGCAGGTAAGCAGGCAGTCCGTGACTGCGTCATCCACTGTGAATGACCATCGTTGAACAGAGGTGGTAGCTTACAGCACCAGTTATCATCCACCTACAGTTCGGTTTTGAGGTTCATTCCTATTTCATCCTCCTTCCTCACCTTGCCTGACGTGAATTCACAAGTTCACACGAGTTGGGTGGTGCAGTGTCGAGGTTTTACAACTCGACCCCGATGATGGTAATAGCCAGCAACCTTTTTTTCACACCTTGGCTCATGTGACATGTCACATGATTAATAATGGGTCAGCAACCCTCCGTCACCTCCAAGGGGACGACCACCACTAGAGGTAAAAAACTTGGATCTGGTCAGGTGTTTAAAAACTCAAGAAACTACCTGAATGATAAGAGGTCAAACTTCAACCTAAAGATGTCCTGTTGCTTTCTTTTCAAGCACTCAAGGCTACATGACCTGGATGACTAAGAATCTGTGGAGATATTAGCTCAGATGAAAAGCCATTAAAATCTCATTTTTAACCCATGTCTGAGTGTACAGCACCATTTTGACAGGACACGTTTCGTTCCCTTGAAGTAATTACTCAAAAGAAAACTTTAAAATGTTAAATAATATCAGCCCTGACAACTCTCTAAAACGAACAAACCAAACTGCAGCGGCTCCTGTATCATTCAGGAGCTCCAAATGTGCCGAAAAAGAAATGTCATGAGTCATTTTACGAGTTGATCTATTTGTCATCTTTGTTTTTTGTCTTCACATTATTACTAGGCTTATTATATGCTTCAATTTCTTACATATTTGTGAGTCCAATTCGGCACTGCTGCTGTAGACGAATCCAAGCTTTTTGTTTTTCATACTGTAATCCAGGAAATACTAAATAATATGTCATCTAATGGCTACTGTAACCGGACTGCAAACAGCAAGAAAATGTAAATGCACAAAAATGCGTGAAGGTGAACATATTTAACCACATTCAGAGCAAATTAAACATGTCTCTAGCTTATATTAAAAAATGCAGAAGGAGGAGTGCAGGTAAACACCAAAAGGAAGCGCATCAGCTTTTGATGCACGTACTAATCTCAGGCATTTAACGCAGGAGAAAACGACTTTGAAGTTTACAGGCTGCACAAGGCCTCTAGAAAGAGAAGCCCAGCAATAAATGCGCTCTGCATCCCAAGATATCTCCGTTTAAAACTCTCAGCTCTGTTCGAGTGTGAAAATCATGACGGATGACTGTATGACACCCAGCCGTCACATTCCAAGAGGGAGCCCCATCGCTGGGTGATGTAAAACGGACGAGAGATGCGTGTCATAATTTGCAGGAATGGTCAAAGCCATTTGACACGCAAGACGGACACCGCTCATCTCTCCTTTCCCTTAATAGCCCCGTGACCAGTTTCTGACATTGAAAGGCACACACACACTCCCACACACACACACACACACACCTACACACGGTCTCGTGCTAGCCCAGATTTCAATCCCCTACCCTATTTGTTTTATAGAAGCTATTTTTACTGTGTTTCCCAGGATTTTGTACTTGGACAGAGAACATCCAGTAAATTCTCACTCTTACAGCACTTTAACATAGACTGAAATGGTGTTTTCAACATACTTTATGCAATTTATTTCCCACATGTAACACCTTTTGTTGTAAATGTCTGAATAGATTGTAAAGTCTTAAAAAATGAGACATTTCTCAACTCTCATGGTTGACTCTGATAGCCTGTGGGCTGAATATGATGCCCTGCAGTGCTTTGCCTCATTGCCTCTCTCCTGCTCCCTATGTCAGCTGTGACCAACACGAGCTAATGTTAGCTTTGAAATAGATTCTACTAATTACCAACCAGCTCCCAGCGCAGACTCCAACACAAACTACAAATTAGGACAACAAACAAAACACTCATGGCTTTACATAGTAGTTTACTAGTTATATTAGTGGGTAAGCAAGCTTTGGTTAGCCAGCTATTTGCTGGATTGGGGATCAAGCATTTTTTGCGTTAGCAGGATGGGCATTTTAAGCAAAAATACTGCTCAGTAATTACTTCCGAGATCATCAATCACCCCAAGTTTCCCTCAAATGGCTCTTCCAAATATCTGGCATCGGTACCGTCCTCAGGTTGTGATTATATTGACCTCCGGGTGATCTTTACCAGCCCTGCGGCACTTTTTCAAATTCTTCATTCCATTTTTAGTGGTGAGTCGAACAGAATTCAACAAAATTGTTGACTGTTAAGTTGGGTAACATGCAGCGAATGGGTAACATGCACTGAATGTGGCATGTTAAACAAATGCAAATGAGAACTCAACATCACATTCGCAATAAGCATAATATATATGAAAAATATATATTTGTAACCGCTGTGTGTGTGTGTGCGTGTGTGTGATGACGCTTGTATAAAGTTAGGTGAGATTGGCCAATCTGTTATGGAAGAGCGAGGGTACACACACAGACATAAAAACACACATATGTTGCGATCATAGTATATAGTAAGATATAGACATAGTAAGATTTTAGCCACTGGTTGCTAGGGAGAAATGTGGATTCCCCATCCAGCGATTGTAGAAAGCAAGAAGTTGGTGTCTTCCATCCAAACTACAGGCGACCGCAGCAGTCTGCTAGTGACCAAAGATATCGTAAGGAGCTTTTTGGTGCAGCACTCTTTGTGCGACCTATTTCACCTAGGGACCTCAGGAACTACCAGCCAGCCGCTCAGGGAACAAAGATTTTTTTCCCCTTTGCGACCGGTGGCTGTATAATGCCTGCTGTGGCTTCAGCACTGCACATGAAGTCAAGTGAGAAACCTCAGTAATGCTAATAACACTGTAATGCTAATATTCGTCTGGGATTTACAAAGTTTTGCTGCTTTAGCCAATAAAATTCATCTTCCCCCTTTGAATTATCCTGTAATACCTCTTGTGACAGTTTGGTTATTTTATTTCAGTATATGTGGTCATTTTCCTTCCTGTTGATGCGTTCCTTTGTGTCCCTTTAGGTGTACCAGGGCCTGGACATCATCACTAACAAGGTGACAGCTGAGGAGCGCACCCAGTGCAGACATCACATGATCGGCTTTGTGGACCCATTAGTGAGCACCTACACGGTGGTAGACTTCAGGAACAAAGCAGTGGCGCTGATATCCTTTTTGGAGACCTGAAAGCAGAGGAGCAATGTTTTCCATCACACCTCTCACCACATGTTACAATAACGCCCCGCCCCAATTATCAAGTAGTAACTGCAGAGAAAGAAAGATTTGATTTCACTCTTATTTATTGATGTGTGTGTGTGCGTGCGAGCATGCATGTGTACATCCTTGTTTTGTCATTGTGACTTGCTATAGATGTTGCAGTGAAAATGAGAAGTGAGAGATCAGTAGAGACCATATTTATGGAGGAGTCTGTGTCTGTGGTGTATCACACACGCACACACACACACACAGACTCTGGGCAGTCACACCCTCCTGCAGACACTGGCCATCACACAGATGTGGAGAGAGGAGGCGATGACTAGAGAGGGTATTAATAGATCAGGATGGGATGTGTGCACGCACACAGACACATGCCTCCCTGTCTCGCGTGCACACCCTCACCAGTGCAGCGAGGGGATGCGGTAGCTCCAAGAATAGGCTCGGTGCACTGCGAGCCTGCTGGTGGGAAGAGGGAGGAACGGGAAGAGATGAATACAGATTAGCAGAGCTGGAAGCACGGCGGAGGTTTTTAGCTGAAAATCAGGAAAGAGAAAGAGGAAAAAGAGGAAGGAGTGTGTGACATAGTTAAGACGCAGGACCTAATGACTCCTCATCAGCCATTAGTCCTTCACTCAACACGCCATTCACATAAAGTCTCCTTCCGAACCCCTCCTCTGTGGCTCTGTTTGCTCTCAGTCTTCCATCCCTCTTTCTGTTTTCCCTCCCTTAATTTTCCTCGCTGTTTGCCAGCAGTCACCCTCACTCTTCTGCAAGTGGTGAGTGATGATGGTTGATGGGCCTTTATCTTGTTTGGTTGGGTATTTATTTAATCATTCCAGAGTAGAGAAAGTGGGCGACCAGAGGGAGGGAGGGGGAGAGAGAAGGAAAGGTGCAAGATGAGAGAAGATGCGACAGAAAAGAGAGAGAGGGGGAATAAGGTGTGGCCCACAGGCTCTGTCTGTGTGACCTGTAGGTTTGTTAGGTTTTTTTACATATTCTGCTTTTCCTATTCACACAATTACAAAAATGTTGGGATGCTCTGTAAAATGTAAATAAAACAGAATGCAATGATTTGCAAAGCTCATAAATGTGTTTAGTCACAATAGAACATAAAAACATATAAAATATTTAAACTGAGAAAACAGCACCTGGATTCTTCTACTATGAAGCTGCTGTAATAGGTGCAGTGTGTGATTTAACATTGCCTGCTGAAATATGCATTCACTGAAAAAGGGTCATCTGGATGGAGCTCTAACAGATGGATATCCTTTCACCACTTTCCAGATATGCAAGCTGCCAAGTCCATAGGCATTATTGCACCCCAATACCATCAGAGATGCCGGCTTTTTAACTGAGCACTTATAACAAGTGGCAGTTTTTAAACCACAGAACAGTTTTCCATTTCCCTCAGTCAATTTTAAATGAGCTTTGGCTCAGAGAAGATGATGGAGTTTCAGGATCTTTATCACATGTAGCTTCTTTGCATGACTGACCTGCATTTGTGGATGACACCATGAACTGTGTCCACACAGTGATTTCTGGAAGTGTTCCTGAGCTAATGCAGTGATTTCCATGATAGAATCGTGACTGTTTTTCATGCAGTGCTGCCTGATGGCCCAAAGATCACAACCATTCAGTATTGATCTTGGCCTGGCCTTGTCCCTTGCACACAAAGATTTCACCAGATTCTCTTGAGTCTTTTGATGACATTATGCACTGGAGATGATGAGATATTCAGAGTCTTCACATGTTGAGGAACATTATTTTGAAATTGTTCCACAATTTGTTGACGCAAATTTCTGCAGGTTGGTGAACCTCTGCCCATCTTTACTTCTAAGAAGCTGCCTCTCTAAGATCTGTTTTTACACCCAATCATGTTACTGACCAACATGACAGACCAACCGTTTCCAATTAGCCTGGTTATTTTACAAATTAGTACCACTTACTTTTCCAGCATTTTGCTGCCCCCGTCCCAACTTTTTTCAGGTGTGTTGCTGATCTATTTTTCTTAAACGGGTCAGTGTCTCAGTTTGATCTCTGATAATTATCTCAGGCACACTGCTCTGGTTGTGAGCACAAAATCCCCACCCACTTGTTCAAACCTGTTTTCAAGGGACAGCCAATCAGAAGAAAGTAAGCTTAAAGGACGAGGAGCTAAAACGATGGTGGATGAAGGGCTGCAATGAGGCCCACAATAGGATTAATAATGTGAATCATGCAAAGGTACTCTAGACTCCAAATATAAAAACACAGAATTGACTCGTCATGGCCTCTTTGTTTCAGCTGTTTGGTCTTTAAAAGGTTTTCCATTGCCCAAGCAGGAGTATTTATAGTGCTTGTATTTTCTCATTAACAGTCCAAAACACAAGCAACACACCACAATTAGTGGCTTCAAGCCTGGGGTTAGGAACTGTAATGGGTCAAGAGATGCCTATTGGGATAAGAAAGAACAAACTCAAAGTTGTGCAGCACAAATTATAAATGATTTTCTGGACTTAACAATAGTTTTTTGTTTTGTTTTGTTTTGTTTGGTTTTACTTTTTATTACGTTGCTCTACATCTTCAGGCCTTGGACATTTATTCAAATGACACAGTACAAGAATGTTAAAGCTCAAGACATAACCAAATTTCACACTCCAGATGTCAGGAGAATTGGGTCAGGACATTGGCCAGCCCTGGAGCAAGCAGGAAACATGACCCCATTTGCTCTCTCTGAACTCACCGGACTATTGCCTGCACCGTTCCTACACGGGGGCAATTGGACATTAAATTGGCCGTGACCTTTGTGCTAGGGATCTGGCAGATTAAAGACTATTTTATATTTGAGCTAACACAACAGAGTTTTGTATTCTCAGGTGCACCTCCACTGAGTAATGGCTAGAAAAGTTCAGGGCCAAAATAGCTTTATAGATACAAGTCAGATAAACTACAGAAGAAAACACAAATTCAATTGTGTATCTATTCACAAACTCTAATAATTGAATGTTTTAAGATATGCAGTCAATTCCCCAGTTGATTGCTGTTTCAGAAATATACGACAACCGGTAATACCTTAAATATTGGATCATAATGCAGTAAAATGTTTAGTGTTATGAAAAGGGAGGGGGTTTTTTTATGCGTTAAGTCCACAGAGGCTGCCATCGCCTCAATGGTCATTGCAAGTCTCATGTTTTCACCTGCCATCATTATTCAAGTTTGTATTAGAGATATGATTTACTCACTCTTGCTTTTGCAATCAAACAATGAAATTTGTGTTGTTTTTTTTAAAAATTATTTTTATTTTTTACAAGCAGTTTTTTTTAAGGGCAAGCTAAGCGCTGTACTTAGTTTGGTCCCCGTCTGCAGACTGGCGATGAAAGCAGGTTTCTTGATTTATTAGGAAGACATAATTGCAGCTATCACTGGTGTGTTGTTTTGTTTGCTTGTTTTTTTTGCAGTTATAAGACCAAAACCCAAATTTGCTTTTTCTTTTTCTTTTATGCTGCAAATATAGAAGTTTGTGTTTCTCTTACATTCACCCTGAAATTGTTAAGCTGTGCAAAATAAGCCCGGATGAACTTCTTTCTTAACAAGTTCCAACATAGATGACATGCACAAGAGGAACAAACTGCCAATCATTGTCGGGGGAACAAATTATTACATTGAGTCTCTGCTGTGGAAAGTCCTGTTGGATACAGGGGTAAGTGTCATAGATGTTCAACTTGAATACACTTGGCTTTGTCCTTTTTGTCTTTCTTGCTGCGGATCTCATAAATGTATAAATGTCTCATTATCTTTACCCATTTTGCTTGTGAAAACAACATTAAGCCGCAGTGCTTAAGCTCTCGCAGCTTAAAGATAATGTTATATTTTACTTTAGTTTAATTTCTTTGTTGCAGTTTCTTCATGCTGCATAGTCATTTACTGTTAATAAAACTGCCACAGGTGATTTTTCTCGTCTTAATCTCTGTTTTCATTGCACATTATTTCTGACTCAAAGCACTGTTCTAAACGAACCTTGTAATGTATTAAAGATTCGGGAGCGGGAGTTTAATGGCAGCATTTGGGGCAGCTTTTGCAAATAGAACTTATCTCGCAGCAGGAGAACGAGGAGCCGGGGGACGGAGGAGATGGGTCTCCAAACAGGAAGCTGGAGCTGGAGAAACTGGGAGGAGCTGAGTTACATGAACGACTGGCCAAGGTGGACCCCGAAATGGCTGCCATGTTGCACCCAAATGACAAGCGCAAGATAGCCAGGTGATAGAGCTGGTAATGTCTTCAGGTGTTTACGTCACACAGAATATGTGTCTCATATAAATGTGCGTTGGTAATCTATCAGTTTTAGTGATGTGGATGTCTTGCTGCTGTTGGCGGATGTTGTGGTAACTTGTTTGTGTGCCAGGAGTT
This sequence comes from Bujurquina vittata, assembly GCA_015106715.1. Taxonomy (NCBI): domain Eukaryota; kingdom Metazoa; phylum Chordata; class Actinopteri; order Cichliformes; family Cichlidae; genus Bujurquina; species Bujurquina vittata. The sequence goes on from VUQK01011336.1 coordinate 20,028, forward strand.
TTCTCAGGCATGCATGATATCCTAAAGGCCTCATATTCTGTCTCAGGCCGACAGTGACAGTATACTACCAGTACACACACACACGCACACTCAGTAATGTGTAGCATGCGCTTGGGTCTCAGGTTAGGTTACCCTGTTCCTTAAAATGGGTTGGCAAGAATCATCTTTTCCTCCTAACCTCAGCCTGCAGCCAGGCATGACTCAGGAATCTGGTTTGGTTTTAAATCTCAGCATGTTGTGTGTGCGTGTGTGTGTAATGTGTGTTAAGCTCACTTTAAATGTGTCCCGGTGAGAAAAGTAATGAGAAGTTGTTTGTTCTTGATAAGTGTTTATATTTATTCTTGCGTTATGTAATCAGTTTTCTGAAGGGCATGACTCCAGTGCAGCAATAATGAACATTCAAACCACTTTCAAATTATAGCCTTCGTTTGACTGGATTGTTATGTAATTTCAGTTTACCCTCTGAAGCCTTACGAGCAAGGAGTTCAATAAAACTTGATAGTATACATGGATTTACATGAGTTTGATTTTTAACTTGAAAATATAAGAAAAAGAATCTGGTGCGTTTTAGCAAAATGTTAGTGTGAAATGGTGTTTTGTTTCAGTCAGAACCACTGCAGTTCTTTGTTGTGGGACCTCCCCACCCTTCCAAGTATGTACAAGGAAGATAGTGTTCTACGGTACAGGTCTTGTCTTTCTCCCTATCAGTCGGTATGACATTGATTAGGTCAAAAATGGCATGAAAGGGGGAGCTGGGGTGGAGGTGGGTTGCAAAGTGGCTTGCACTTTTGAAGCTAATATGTTTGCCTTACACAGGAGCCTGCAAATCCATGAAGAGATGGGGATTCCACATAGCCGTTTGCTGGTGGAGCAAAGGGGGCAGGAAGGAGGTGATGGTCTTGGGGGGCCGCTAAGGTACCCAGACCCCTGCATCTTCTGGCTGCATGCTAACATGGAGGGTAAGGGGGGAAATTTGTAGATTTGCTCTTTGTTGGGGAAAAAGGAAGTATGAATATGCATAAAACAAACTTTGAAATGTGTCTCTTTATTTTCGTGCTACATTTATTATATTCCCCCTCTGCTCTTTCTTCCCTGTGTCCTCCAGTCCTAGACAAACGGCTGGACACTCGTGTAGACGATATGCTGTCTGCAGGACTGATAGAGGAGCTTCGAGACTTCCACATTCGATACAATCAGCAGAAAGTCCAGGACCACAGGTAAGGAAATCTAAAAATATGGCCACTCATCTGGATGAGCGGAACTAATCAGATCCTGTTCATCTTCAAGTTGCTTTTTAAAGTTTGATCATTGTTTTGCTTAAGAAAAATATGGTTAATGTTTGCCAGTCTTTCTCTTAAAGAGGGAAATCAAGACGGAGAATGTCTGCTGTTGCATGTCAAAAGCCTGGAGACCAATTTAGATAAAGCCCACACTGTTTAGAGTTCAGTTCATGTGGGACTAATATTTCTACACTATGTCCAGTGATTATTAATAATAAAGGATAAGCTCATTTATATCTAATTAACACTACCAGGAGAGTCTAGTATTCTGTGCTAATTACCTCAGCGCCTCAAGAATTTCAACTGCCTGTTGAAGATAACTCCATAATTGTATTCTTAGACTCTACTAGAACAATTTTCATGATGCTCACAATTTGTCTTATACTGGGGTTTGGTTGGTTTCTTTCCCGCTTTCCCCCTCTTCTGCCCCTCGTAAACAGGGGGTGGGGTTTATGTTCTCATGGCCAGTGCTGCATGCCTGAGATGATACTGTATCAAAGATACAGTATCTGCTGTCTTGGACATCATACATTTAATAAAGGACAATATCGGTGGTAAATCTAATAGTTGCTATGCTACAAAAATATAGATACCATCTTTAATAGAACAGGGTCAGGATTTGGCATTTAACACTACAGGGGCTATCTAGTTCACAGTGTAATGTAAAACCCAGGTTACAGCTAGCACTGTGAATAAAATAGGATAAAATTAAATAGGATAGGATCCTCATTTTGGCTAGGGAAAAAAACTGTAAATAAACAAAAAATTTATAGCTGTTTTTTTTAAATTACTGTTTTGAAACTCCTTCTTAGCCTTCACTATCTTGTTTAGACCAGTAAAACTCAGGAATTATCAGCTAACACTAGCAATAGATATTTAGCTCACAGCTAGCTATGGGTTATAAGTTGGTATGTTAATTTTAGTACAAAAAAGGGGTTAAAACTTTTTTTTTAAGTCTGTAAACATGTTTATATCTGCCATTTTGTCATGGAGGTACAGTATAAGGGAACTGGAGCCATTTTTGACACTTGTTCTCCTTGGAGTTATAATTTTTTTTTCTTCATTGCATTGTTCATACAATGCAGTGTATATTTATAAGAGAATATCCAGGTAAAAGAATCTCAGTAACTTCCCTTAACTGACAATATGAATTCTTTAAGGCTTATTTTTACCTTCAGCAACATTTTGTTTGGCAGCGACAAATTCCCCACTATCTTTACCAGGTCATTTTTAGATCTAGCTGTAGCAGCTACCTACTCACCATATGGTGCAATACACGAGAGAACCTGTTTTTTATTCCAGTGTCTGGCTTATTGTATTCAGTTTGTGGTATTTTAGTGGTTTGCTAATGTTTCATGTATTTTTTCCACCAGATTGTTCATGCAGGACTGACATTTAACATTTGCAACTACAGGACCAGACAAACACTTAAGCCAGTTCTGTTAAATTTGTTTTTCTGTGACATGAAATATAAAAACCATAAAAGAAAGAGATATGTGAACACTGCTGTTTGTCTCTTCTGTTAGTCGATATTGATAATGTATGATGGGGTGTGGCTGCAGGGAGTTGATGCACTGGTGGAACACTGCCCGGGAACCTTCCGGTTCCCCTCCCTTTCGTTGATTTCATCACCCTATCTCACCTCCCTTATCCTCCTCCCTGTCCCTCCATCTCTGCCACTATTGCCCTCTCAGCAATCTGATCATCCCTGCACTTTACTCCCCCCCCTCTCTGTCTCTCTCTCTCTCTCTCTCTGTCTGTCTTTCTCTCCTTTGCCCTCATGTCTCCATCCCCAGCTGGCTGCTGTGGCCAGACATCAAGGTCAGATCTCCCCTCCCTTCCCTGCCTCCCTCTCTTCCTCTGTCTTTCTTTTCCTCCCTCCATTGACTCTACATTTCCTGTGCTCAGTCGCTATTCTCAAATTTCTGTCTCTGCCTGTCTAGCCAGATTTATTTTTGTTATTTCCTCTTGTTGTTTCTCTTACAAGCGTATAAATTAGGGACCTAAAATAATCATTAGTATTCTAATGTTTGCGCTGCAGTGTATTTGAGGAAGAGAATTAGATAGACGCAATTGTATAATCAAACTGTGCGTTTGTGTGTTTTTTATTATGAAGATTTCTTATTTGCATTTCAGTCTGGTGACGTCAACATTATCATTTTTTTAACCTGTCAATAATGAGTAATAAGGGCACAAACTGCAGTATGTTATTATTTAGTGATGAATTCTGCACTATTATCTGAGGTAATGCAATAAACTCCTTACGTCTTTAGACACCGGCCATTGAAGGACACAGTAGCAGTAACTGGTAGAAGCCAAAGTAGTGGCTTGTGAGGGTGCCGCAGGGAAGGTGCTAATCAGAACTGATGTCGTTGTGGTTCCGTCAAAATGTGATTTGTTTTTTTTTGATTATCACAGAAAATGAGTTCTGTGAGAAATGAAAGATTATGTTACATCATTGTTTTGTTAAGCAAGATAACATCCACACATGACATTGAAACACCCTGTGAGCAGCGCTTGGCGATGGTGGGAAGGAAGAATGCCCTGACGGATTGTTGCAGACCTGTGGCAGAACCAGGCTCAGGGAGGGACGATTTAAAATTCACTAGCGGAATATTTGCTTACGTTATGTTGCGGGGCATTACTTGAAAATGTCTAAAGCTTGTGTTAACTACAGACTGAGAATCAGAATTGCAAAAATCTGAACAAATTTCTGGGCTTCAGGACTCATTCCTGCTGCACTGCAGTATGGGCCAATACTGGCTGTACACATTTGTATTCCTCAGCACTGCATCCATTAATGCCAGTTTCAGACTGCTCGATTATGGCCCAATCCAGACATCATAGGAAATTGGTTCACAAATGAAAATGTGTGTGGAGCATGACATTTGACCATTTGACATCTCTCACAACATTTGCTCAAGCGACTAAATCATGCTGATTCTTTTTTTTATCAGCTGCAAAGCAGGTGTCTCACTGTTGTCTCTGCTCTATGTGGAAGCAAAGAAACCCATAAAGGTTTGATGATATCTACTGCGTCTCTTACTCAGTAAAGCCATTTAAGGTTCTGCCACAGTCTCAGCTGCTAACAGCATATATGTGACCGTTTCAGTGAAGCGCGTATCCTTGAAAACGATGGATTTCGCTCAGATCTCACTCCCTTAGTACATTTGATAGGCACATGAATTTGACACCCAGATCTTTTTCATGGAAGCATTTGAAGTTAATATTAATCTTTGCTGTATTGATTAGACTGATTCTTTAAAGCCAGTGATTTTTTTATTATTATTAACAGCTCGGTTGATTGTTTAATTTGACTGAGGAAACGTGAAGCCTCCCAGACCTGTGGAAGAAAGCCTATTTCCTACTGCTACATAAAAGCCGTTTATTAAATTAATTAAATTATTCCTGCCATGTCTAACTGAAATTTTAGAAAAACTGGTAGATACTCAGATGAGAACGTATTCCACACAGCACAAATAGCACTCAGATTTTTCTTGGCATTTGAGTTTTTAGGCCAGAGCATAACACACTGCAGTTATTCTGCGATTGCCAGAACCTGGAAAAGTCTGATTTGGGCTTGAACTGGTTGCAGTACTCAGATTGGGGTGATGTGGACTGACACTTACTAAAATGCTCCGTCTGGCAAGTTTACCAGAGGGATTCTGCCCCAGCCTCGTGTCACTCCTGGTGACCATACTGGATTTTAGTAGCCCGTGGGTCCGTCTGTCTGCTCCACCGAGACCCTTTTTTTCATGTCGTTCTGTCACTTTCTCTCTTGAAGGCCTTCACATCTGCTCACTAAGAGTTTAGGAATGGAAGGAGAGATGGTGGAGGAAAAGATGAAATGAGTCACCAGCGGGTGTATAAATGTCAAGTTGAAGGCCGGAAGCTTTTATGTTGATGGATAATGTTTCCTCCTCTCCTTTCCTCTCCCCTGCTCTCCTCTTCTCTCAGTCAAGACTATCAACATGGGATTTTCCAGTCGATCGGTTTTAAGGAGTTTCATGACTACCTGACTGCTCCTGAAAGCTGCGCCCAGCAGGAGAAAGACGCACTACGAGACAAAGGTTAGAGAAATACCTGATCCAAGTCACCGAGATGGATTTAAATTCGCCGGCTGGTGGACTGCTTGACGGATGAACCACAACAATCTGTTTAAGTTTTTTTTCCCCTTCATCCTGTGCTTCATCTAACAACCACCTCGTTTTCACTTTGCACAGGTATGGAAGCTTTGAAGATTGCAACAAGGCGTTACGCCCGCAAACAGAATAAATGGGTCCGCAACCGCTTCCTTGGCCGTGAGTACCCTTCACCCATGCAGTGTGTGTGTGAGTGGGGTCGGGGTGTGTTTGTGCTCTGCAGACAGATCTTTAAGAATCAGCAGTCTGTGTAACAAGATGAGATTCATTGACTCCATTAGAGACAATAAGCTTCTCAGCCCACTGTGCTGTGTTGTAGGTTACAGACATAGTGTGTGCTGCATTTGTCTTTATATGCCACCTTTTTAAAGCTTTCTTTTCACTTAACCGGAGACATGTTTGTGACCTGTTTTCAAGTCTTTCATCATACAGTTTTTGAGCATTTAGTCAGTTAAAGATTTATGTGACACAGCAGATAAATATCAGCCATGGCCGTTAATAAATTCCACCTTGTTTGCCATCATTAGTCAACAGGATCGATGTTGGCCGATACGGATCTTCGGCTGACATATTAGTGCTTCAGTAACAATTTGAATGCAAAAATGCAATGTTAACATTTTATATGATCCCAGCCTATCCAAGGAGCTGTTTGGTACAAAGTACCAAAGGTCTTGTAACTTCTGTCTTTTTTTCAGGAGTAGTTCAAGCATGAACTTTCTTTCCAACAGCCATAGGAAGGTTGACGTCACTCTGATGTCTTTCACAAGTAAATCACATCTAAACATAACTAATCAACTCATTATGTCCTGCTTGTTTATTCCTTACAAAAAGCAAACCATGGTTTCAGTTTCCTGATTTAGCGAACTTCTAAATTTAAGTTTATTCTTGCAAAAATATTTCATTACTTGAAAACATCCAAGTTAGTTCAGCAGGGAAAATCACCACATTAATAAATGAATGTGGCACAAAGTTGCATCTGATTATATGCAGCATGCGTTAGCTGCTGTGATGTAGTATATTGGATAATGTTTCAAGATCCATCCCCAGCACACACCTGCAGCTAAGTCCCACTAAGTCCCCCCCCCCTGTGCTTCCAAATGCATAGAAATGAACTTCAGTGTTGGGTTACCTGCCAGAGCAGCTGGCGCTGCAGAATGGACAAATGTGCCCACCGCAGCCAAAATCAACCTGCCACTGGAAAGTGGTGATTTCCCACCACGGTGGCAACCACTGTGTGCAAGTGTAAAATGTATAGTGTGTGTAAGAGTGTGTTTCTCTGCTAACGGAAACCTGGGCCCACCAGCAGCATGCCCTGCAGTAACCCTGCCTCCTAATCCTGTTAGGCCCAAGTGGCTTAAGGCCACGCCAGGCCCTAAACCTCAATACCCCTCTTTCTGACCGCCTGCCTACCCGCTGCACACACCATATGGTCCTCATCACATGTGTGTGTGCGTGCGCCTGTCTGTGTTGCTGCTGTAATCATAGAAACATGCAGCAATCTGTCTAAGATTGTCTTATTTGTGTGCGTGTATGTGTTTTTGTGTGTCCTGCCTTAGGACAAGCTATATAGCCTCCCCTGTAGACCCTGCTTAGACTCTGCTCTGTCTGCTGCATCAGGCCTGAAAGTGCAGGTGGCAGTAGATGAGATTAACGCTCCTCACAGACTGCAGCCTTCTATCTAATGAAGTCTGAAGAAATGCTCCGTGCAGTGTCTTCTTGCATTAGATTCATGGATGTAATGATCAGAATTTTGTTACATTTTTATTTATGGGCCATAATTATTACACTCTTTACTTACCAGATTAGATAAATGTATACTAGAACAGTGTCAGTTAGGACAAACATCTTTTTGAGACCAAGAGTAGCCATAAAAAGAGGTCCCTTGGAAATACAGTATGTGTAACTGTAGAAGTCATTATTTCTTCAGTCTACTGCAGTAGCCACAGGGATTTCCAGAGTACTGCATTTTATGCTTGCTTTAGTTTTTAGCTGTAAAGAGGTGAGAGCACAGGTGGCAGCAGATAACAAGAACTTTCTAAAGTTTTAAAAGTCTCAAATTTAAAGTGACTACGCAAAGAAATAAATAAATAACTGAAAGCATCTTTGCTCTGAGGAAAAACATTCGTGGCATTCGTCATCTCATCTTTCTTCAGGTATTCGCCAGAAACAGGAATTTTCCAAGAAGTCCATTTGAAGAGACACATCAGGAGTTTGAAGGATTTTTGGATACCAGAACGCTGCGTGGTCGGTTAAGCTATCACAAGGAAGAATTTGAAGGACTGCTTTACAGGCACCAGATAAACAGCTTGAAGAAGGCCTTCATGTTACTAGATAAGAACGTACAAGCACACATTTAATTAGCCAATGCATCAACCTTGCAGGACGGCTTTGCTGCAAAAGCTGAGCCACGAGAAACTTTCTTGCTGGATGACCTTGTCTGTTTGGGTAACATGTTTTTGGAAACATGTCGTTTATGCTTCTGGCCTCCGATGACGTTTTTTTGTCTGTGTCTGTGCAGAGATGGTGGATAAAGTGTTATCATGGTAAAGTGTTCTAATTGACCAAAATATGCAGTGTTAGATTCACGAAATATTTGCCAAAATATTCCATTTGTTGGGGTTGTCCTTACCCAAGGTTTTGCTTTTGCCCGCCTTTCGGTCCTGCATCATCTCTGTTTACCTCTCTGTCTTGCTGTGACTGCTGACCTCCTTTTCTTTTTTCGTCTGAGCCTCACACATGCTCACACAGATGCCGGCAGGCCTCAGCTGAGCAGGCTAATCTCTTGAAGCGTTACAGAGCTGCTGGGAATGTGCCCCGACCACACCAACGCGGGCAACGGGGTCGCCAGGGTCCATGCAGACCAACCCAAGCATGCAGAGACTATCGGGTCAAAGGGAAAGACAAATTGGAAATGACAGAACCTCAGTCAGGCTAACAATGAGGTAGATTAGAGAAGCTAGAACATAATCTGAATGCTGACTTTATATGTAAATATACAGAGAGAGGCTGAATCACATGCCTACAAGGCACAAGTTTAACCCAGTTTTCAGGTTCATGTTTAGTAGCAAATGTCAGAGTGAGAGTTGGTGGGCGTTCAGTGCTTTAAATACTTCTCGCTTCTTGATGGGCTCAGCTCTGGTTGCTGCGAGGATTTAAACACCAGGTCAGCCAGCTTAGAAGAAATCAAGCTTAATTTGACTTGCCTTTGTGTGCATTTGTGTGTGGGTGTACACCTAAAGGTTGTGTGTGTGTGGGGCCTTAATTAGCGGATTTAATTACCCTTAAACAGAACAGTAATCTGAGGTTATATTCACTTTAATAAGTGCTGAATTTAATGCAGAGGAGGCAGCTCCCTCTGTGTGAAACTCTTGGTAAAACTCCCTTAAGGCAGGCCTACAAATGCAAACACTACCTGTAACCAGGTTACGCAGGTGTAGTTTGGCTGAGGCCTCGTGAGTGTTAAGTAACCGGGGGATACGTGTCTTTTGGTCCCAGCAGTAAATGAGTAAGCGACGGATGGATGGAGGGAGACTAAGAGGAATGACACATGGATGACTGGGTGGTTGGAGAGAGAAGAGTAATTTGATCCAGCTGGGGCAACAGGTGTGGGGTGAGTTTACACCCTTGTCCTCTAGCAAGTGCGAAACCCTCGTGAACACACACACGCACACACACGCACACGCACACACACACACACACACACGCACACACACACACACACACACACACACGCACACACACACACACACACACACACACACACACACACACACACACACACACACACAAATGCAATCTCGTATCATTGATAAAAACAAACTAGTGTTGTTGTTGCCAAAGACACCTCTCTGTGACCTCCACTTGGTGGAGGG
>VUQK01011338.1:0-10916 GCA_015106715.1 Bujurquina vittata
GTGTGTGTGTGTGTGTGTGAAATTAAGTACGTGTGACTGTTTGTGTTTGACTTGATCGCTGCTTTCCCTTGACAGTGCTCATAGAGAGAATTAGAGAGCTGGTGAGATAATCAGATGAATAAAATGCAGCCGGTAGCTCATTACAAACCCTATTATTCATTAATTAACATTATTAAAACGGCTAATAGACCCCGGCACTCCTCCCAAGCCCCCCTGCCTCTTTTCAACTAGGTCCCTGCTCCTAGGTCCCTCCCGTTTCTCAACATGAAAAGAATAGCACATCAAACGAGGCCTGGTTTCAATGTGTTGGGGATTTGCAGGTGTAGACTCACACACTGCGCAGGGGATCTGCGCGCCGGGCGCAGCGCGCTCCGTACTCTTCCACTTCGGCCTCGCTGTGACACACGCCGCTCACCCGTGCCATAACAAACTCCTCATTAGGAGTGGGGAGAGAGCTGGGCTGCGCGCTCCCTAATTAGGTCCCCATCTAAAACTTTCTGTCTTCCCTTCATCCCTCATCCTCCCCTCCCTCCATGTCCCTTCATCACAGGGAAAAAGACTGCTGACATTTATGGAAGGCTGTTTAATCAGCTGTATATGCAGGGGTTATAAGGGAAAGTTTAGGCCTGTGATATGTGCATACAAAGGAAAATAGATTTCTTTAGTACTCTAAAGAGGTTGCACTATGCTGCTTGTCAGAATTTTGTGACCTATGAAAAGTCTTTTACAAATGTTTTATAAGCCCATGCAGAGCTGAGCTTGTATCTTCTTAGTTTATGGTTCATGCATTAAAATACACAAATTCGTCCACGAGATGCACAAATGCAGCTGATTAATTTGGTTACATCGTAGAGACCAATATTCAACTCTGCGGATAATATCTATCAAAAGTTTTTAATTGTGTTCGGTGAGAACCAAATATATTAAACATGCATAATATATGTGTGTGCGTAGCAATATAGGGAAAAAGATTTTTGTCCCCAAAATGCAATGATTATCATGCATATTCAAATGTCCAAACAATACACCTTAGTTAAACATTAATATCATAATTTAGATACAATCTGTTTAATGTGTCCGGGAAAAGAAGTATTATTCCTCATTTTGTTCTCATTATTTTCAAATAAACAGGACACTGTGTGCGGAAAACAGGGCGCGAACAGACAAATGATGAATATGTAGAAACTCTTGGAGATATTAGTGGGCTTTAAACTACACCCTCTGATTACTTTTCTGCTTTTAAATACTTGATGTTCCAGTTGTACTATGACCTTAAACAAGATTTTATTGGAACACAATATCCATAACATTAGGGGAGTCTTTCATCATGCGGAGAGGGACATCGCCTCCTTGTATCCTTTAGTGCAGTCTTTGCACATTAAATTACATTAATATTTCTATTTGTGGCACCATATTCACATGAAACGCAATACACCACATGCATATTGTATAACACTAAACACAAATATTTTCTCTTGGGAGATTTGATACTATAATACATTTTTTTAACCGAATTAATTTCTAAAAACATGGGCTCAGACATACACATAGATATATAAACACAGAAAGTCAGACAGAGAAAAGAAATGTTGGTATTTATAAGAAAATGATTTCCTTTATCAAAGCAACTTTGAAAATCATTGGCCATATATTAGTATGGCGACAGCTTCCCACTCTTAATCTCCCATGCTTTCTTCTCACTCTCTTCCTGTCACACAAGCTGAGTGATGCTCCCTGACAAGTAAATCACAAAAGAGGTGGCATTTCCCCATGCCGCTGAAGAACCAGCATCCTCCATTCAGCCTTCCTCTCTTTCCTCTCTTTCCTCCTTCCCTCTCTTTCTTCCTCCTCTCCTCTCCTGATTAAATCTGCTGCTCCCTGTAGGATTATTAGGATTCTAATTCAATCTGAATTTCAGGAACTTGTTTGCTTGGTTACCTGTCACAGCATATCAGCTTGTCATATTAGTGGTGATCGTTGGCTCTACCTAATCTGCTTTAAACAATTTCATTGGGTGCTGGTCTATAAATCATTCCGTAATGGGATTGACATGCGCGGGCTTAGCTAGGTAAACAAATCAGCTTTGTTTTATGTTAGGCAGCAATGAACTTGGCTTTATCAACTTCCCATCGATTCACACACACCACAAGGTCAAAATCTCTCTGGCTGCTCATCACGGGGAGTAGGGGTCAGCACTCAGCAATTAGAATATGTATCAAATAGAAGCAGAGGAGCCCATCGCACCCTGCTACCACTGTTGCCTTTCTCCAAAGTGTTAATTTATTTCTTATCAAAGTAAAGGCATTTCAAAGTAAAGCTCCGCAGCATTGGAGGGGAAGTGTTCTTTATGGGGATTTAAAAGAGAAAATAAAATGAGTTTGTAGTTTATTGACGGGAAGTCCCAAAGGCTGCTTAAAAACTCATTAACTTTCAAAACTAATTCAGACGTGTTGATTAACATCTAAGGGTTTGATTTATTTATTTTTTTCCTCTTTCTTACTAAAGATGGAGGGAGATTTTTGCAGGGCCAGTGTTTTTGCTGACATACTGTAGGAAAAGTCCTCATTTTGACCTGCTTAGAAAAGTTGATTCAAATGTAACTTTTACTAATCATATCACAGTCTCTGCTAGGGTTATTTTGAGAAGACTTTGAAACTATATGCAATTTCAAATTTCAGATAAGCAGGATTTTGAGTCTGGCTCAAAAATATCTTAACCATCTCAAACTACTGCGCAACAAATCCAAACAACTGGTTCTACTGAAGTATTCAAATGCAAATAAACTATACCTGGCATGTTATATCATTAATTCGTAGGTAGCTCAAGGAGCATGACAGCGCTAACCAGCACTGCACATTTGGCACAAGGTGCAGGGAGTTTGGCAGAAGTGTGCTGTAAAGTCTGCAGGAAATGGGTCACATGAACCATGTCTTTTGGAGAGTGCCCCATGTGTTCTGACCAGTACAAAGACAATTACTGACATGAGGCAGAGTTAGGAAATTCGCCAAAAATAAAGGCATATAAATAGAGAGATTTGACTTCTTCTGGCTTCTCTTTTTCGAGCAGACAGAAAACGAGAGAAAAGGAATGCAGGGAGGAACAAATTTCAGTGAGCTGACCTGTTCAGCAGCATGTCATGGGATCTTTTCACACCAATACATCTCTCTAATGCAGGCAATTTCCTGCAGCTTTTCACCCTAAGAGGGGATTTGACCTCTGTGGCTAATGCTTAAAACAAATTCGAATGTTTGCCAATAAGGAGGGATTAAGTCTGCCAGAAAAGGTGGGAGAGAATGTGAATGTTCTCTTTGCCATTAACAAACATGCATTTATGCATGTGTGACTGTGTGCTATATAGAAGCATATCTATCTAAAAATATATTTTCAGTCAAATACCATACATACAAAAAAAGATGCATTTATGGAAAGTCTCCAATGTCAACATGACTGTTCTTGGAATCAAGGGATGAGGACAGCTAAGAGGTTGCAGGGCATGTTTTGAATGCTCATAAATGGATGATATAGTCTGTCAGGTTAGCTGCTTTATGGAAAAGTGGGGAGGCTTGGATGAATATACATCTGCCAAAAGTGGTTGACAAGTCATATGGAGTAAACACAGACATGTCAAAGTCTGTGCAGCGAAATATTTGGGAAAGCCTTTTGTGTTTTGATATTTGTGTGCAACATTTTAGAGAGTGGAAACTTTTACCACTTGAAAACCTTCCAAATCATAGCTGGCATGTTGAGGATAATCTTTCCAATTACCCACGTCTCTGTTTCTGAGTGTCTTAGGCTCTTAGCCTTCTGATTCCTCTGCATCCAAAAGTTATGTGCCGCTGTTGACAATGAGAGGTAAACAAGAAGGGGTGGGTGGGCGGGGGGGGGACTCACCAAATCCTCTAGAGGCCTGAAGGGGAAGCCACACAGCCCAAACTCCTTTCACTCCTCAGCTGTGAAAAAGCAGCTGCCTTTAAGGTTGTGCTCAGGAGAGACTGACAGCAATTACAGCTTTCTCTTTCTCCCTCCCCCTTCTCTCAGCTAGGAGAGAGCCACTTGATGGGAAACCACGAGAAAGGAAAACCTCCCCTCCTCCGCTGTCTTACTTTCTCAGAAAGAGACATTTACCTCCACCTCTCGGTGAGACGGTGATTGTTTACTTTGAGTGATGTGCTATTATGACAGTTCAACAAATCACTGTTACATAGTTTTGTGGCAAATGGTGGAATTTTAGAGTAATCCCATGTAAATTATTAATCCTTTCAGGGGGAAGTTGCAACACAGAGGCATAGAGCACATCTCGTACACACTCCACCCTGACAGTTGCACTGCTGTGCCAAAACGTTTGACAGCCTGCACTACTTTAGATTTGTTAAGAAGACAGTGGGGCTGAGTGTGAGCCTGATTCAAAAGCTGATCTGAGATCATTGCTGTGTGTCGTGTGCACTAGTGTTGGCTGGACTGCACGGCGCTAAAACAGAAAAGCATTTTTTTTTTATATGCTTCGAACGTTTCATTTACACAGTGTGCATCACAGTGAGCCTCATACAAGCTCCAGCAAATAATTTCCCACTCTATCATGTATCACGCATCTTCACAATCTTTAGAGATGCTTACTTTGACACTTTTATTGGTCAGAGAACATTGAGAGTCCATGAAAGATGATATGAGAAACAAGGTAACGGAACAGTATAAGAATGACTCACTGACAGCTCACAACCATTTTAAAACTAGAAATAGATCCACAGTAACTGCTGAGATGTATTTGCCTCTATTTTTCTCCACTTGCCTCCTTCGTCCCTGTCTCAGCCTCCTCCCCTCCTTTTGGTGGTCAGTGCAAGGATCACGAGGTGAAGAAGAATCAGAGTGGTACACATATTACTCTCTGTCTCTTTCCATTCTTTTCTGCTGGTGGTTGACAGGGCCTGTCTGGTCTAACCCGGGTGGAAAGTGACTCTAATTGTCATCTCAACAGACAAGATTCTGCAGCCATCCTGGAGGCATGGGCAAAATATACTTAGCTACTTTATCATTTAGACAGAACCCAACCGTCGAGGCACCCTATTGACATAGACTTTTATGCAAAGATAGACTTTTTGAATTGGCAGGTCACGTCACCCACTCCTTAGCATGCATACATAATGAGAATAAATCCTTTTTACGTCCTGGCTGAGACACAAGCATCTGACAGGTAGGGTTTGGGAGTTCAAGGCAATGTATATATTCCCTGCCTTATCTCGTGGACCTGGGCTGGTTATAGATGATTGTGTTAGCTGAGAGCAGAGAATTTTACCAAATGTTCAGCGCTCGATAGCATTAGTCTGAGGCTGGTGTGTCGTCTCAACAGTCCTCTCCCCATGGTAGCTATCAGACTGGAATATTTATTTAATTATGGAAAACATTTTGAGCAAAACATACCAAAATATTCAAACTCACAAAAAATATACATGAAAAATTATGTCCAAATATGAAGCTGTTAGTGTTAACTGTGGTCAGCGTCTTGGCTTAGCATCTTAGCATGCCATTAGCACTCAAAAGTAACATCATTAGCAACATTTACCAAAAACATGAACAGAATTTGAAATTTCACTCTGTGATGATTCATATTATAGACACCATGAACGCCCATAATCTAGCTATTCAAATATTTTACTGAAGAACCAAGTAAACTTGCTCTGGGAGGAAATCAGGAAAAATCAGAGTCACCATAGTCGAGAGCCGCCCATCCACTACTTCTTTTTGTTAATCAATATTCACAATGAAGTATCGTTTAAATGGCTTAAAATCAACAGAAAAGTGGTAGAAAGTTGTTGGCGGGAAATTAAATATCGCACCCTACTGGTACTGCAAGTTATTGCAAATTCAGCATATGCATACATTTCACGCTGATGAGAGGAAATGCGTGAAATGGACACCATCGCTGGGCGGATCTATTACATGCGTTGCCATGATCCTGGCTTGCTTCATCCTATGCGAACCATGAATTTGTGTACAAGACTGTTGTGGACAGTTGCCGCTAACATACCTCGGATGCCTTTTGTCGTGCATTATACCTACAAAATGTTACACAATCACCTTTGTTTCAGTTCTTTTTTCACTAGTGTTGTTTCCTTTAGGTTGTTCCCTTTCCTACAGGTCCCCCCCAACCAAAGGTGAAATTACCCTGCTTTTGTATGAGGCACAGTCAGCCTTTGAATGTTGCCTGTGAATGCCTGTGGGCCTATAAATGTGCTATGTGAGGGAAAGAGAAAGTTAAGCTGTCCTATTGAATTGATTGAACATTCATGAAACTAAAGTGTGCCCCCCCCCCACCCCCTCCTCACATGTGGAAATGACTTCCAGACATCTCCAACGTCCCGTATGGAACACAGCCGTGAGGATCCCTACCTTACAGTCAGGTGCTGAGCTGTTGCCCTGCAGGCACAATTCAGTTGTTAAATCTCTTATGAATAGAACAGGAGGGTTCATTTTACCGCTTACAACCTTACACGTGCATGTTTTGACGTTGTTGGTTTAATTGCACAATTATTTTACACACTATCTTATTTTCTAATCACTTTCTGCTTGGCTGCTTGTAGTTATATGAAGGAGAAAAACGCATTTAGGGAACAAAGAGCTTATAACATTTTAAGTTTTAAGTTCCTCAGTTTAAAAACTCGTGTTTCTCTACATCCAGTTCCCAGCGTTTGGCAGTCATTTTGAAATGTTACAGGCATACATTATATTGACTGATTTCACTTTTATGTGGCTCTCTCCATTGCACTTTCATTATTTAATCAAAATGCCTTATTGCTTTTGCCCGACAATACACTTAAACAGAACGAATTCCAAGGAGTTCTCATTTTATGTCAGTGCCTGTATATTGTCAGCCTCAAAGATGGCAATATTGAAAGCAATTTTCTGTGTATTTAGGGGCGAGTCAAACAATTTCTGGAACGAGAACTAATCAAAATGCATCAGCCATAATCAATAAAAGTGAGATAAGTTGGATGGTATAACTATGATGATGAATTATACCGATTTTGCTTTGTCCAATACTGTGGCACTGTGTGTGTGTGCGTGTGTGTGTGTGAGAGAGCATCCACATGTGTGTTCTCAGACGAGTGCGTGTCATCACCATGTATTATATCACCAAAGAGCCCTATGCAGCATGCAGTCCACCATCAGGCCACATCATATCCCTCTATTAAACCATCCGACACCCAAAGGTTGCAGTCACAACCACAAAACAACAACAGCTCAGACAGCTGTGAGACCTAATCATTATTTGGCAGAAGTAGCGAAACCATGTCAGAGTAAGCCCCCGACATCTCGCTTCCCAGGCACATTTGAATCATCTGCAATTAGTTTTGTTTTAATAACGCTCACAATTAAAGGTCCTCCTGTTTGCATAATTCATGACACAGCAGCGCTGATGTCAGAAATCAAATGCAACAAATTAAAAATAACAAGTTTGAGACAGTGTGATTCAATTAAGATCCGGGGAAACATTGGGCCATGCATAATTGAGGGGCCGGCAAGGCAAGACTCATGTCAGACCTGTCAGCCCTGCTGCAGCTATTGGATTTGGCCTGTCACACACACTCAAATCAACCCTGTAAAAATTACAGGTTACATTGATTTCTTGATTTTATTTGTGAATACTTGTGAGCGCCTATGCGTGTGGGTTGGAGTGTGCGCGTGTGTGCATATACACTTACATATGTGCATAATTGTTTGTGTATGCGCTGTATGTGTGTGTGTGCGCTCACATGTGCTTGTCTCTAAGAGCGGGATATAAATCAGGAGTGGGAGACCATCCAGGGTTGAGAGCTGAAGCCACATCTGGAGCTGCAAGTTTACAGCAGGCCGGGTCCTTCAGATGTTGAGCGGAGCTCTGGCGAGCTGTGGGCAAACGCACAAGGCTAGCAAACCACATGATCATCGCCAATTATTACTATTATGTTTATAGTAAAATCATCAGAACTAGCACTTCCATTCAACTCTGCTGCGACTTACAAAATGTGTGCCTTTTGGACCCATTTGTGCACACATCTGTGAGTACAAGTGTATGTGCGCAATCCCCGGATACAGCATGCTTGAGGCTTTGAAGGTACCTTGCATACTGTGCCAAGATGCAGATGATGTGTTTATTCACCACATTACGCATCAGCTGCAATAACAAATACATGCACAGTGGCTCACTGAGGAGCTGACAACACAGCACAGAAGAGATTTGGATATATATATATAAAAGTTCTACTCTTTGCTTTTCTCTGTTTGCATTTAGCATAATGTACATAGATATGAATAAAATCTGGTAGTTGTTTTTTTAAAGTTATGCTTTGAGTTAAAGTTAACTTAGGCCATTTTAATAACATTGGGAGACATCTGAATAAAATCACAGCAAGGTATGCAGCAGTCTCATTTTGGCTAGATTGCACTCTCCATAGGCACTTAAGCAGAAAGAGAGCAATTGTGGGGCCTGAAACGTACTCTCTGTTATGAAACACTTACAGGGTTTTAATTATCGGGGATTGTTGAAAGCATAGGAAAGAGAGAGAAAAAAACCCTCTTCTTTGTGAGTTTAAAAACACGCTGCTTATTTAATTAAACAATAGTAACCACATCTCATAAAGTGCTCAGAGTTAATAAGATTTCCTAAGGACACCCACATTAACACAGGCTGCTGCTATGCCTTTGATAATCAGCGTTCTGGAGATGGCGTTTGGCAAACTGGAGTAGAAAAGGGGGCAGTCTGCGCTACAAAGCAAAACTTTATATGTGTGCTTGTAATTTTTAAAAGTGTCACTGATGTCACACTTCATTTTAAGATATCAATATTGCCATCTGAAAAGGGAAGAAATCAAAACCACAATTAACATGGCTCCCAAAACACTTCCTGCATGAAGTATTTTCAGATTTGGATCTTGCTGAAAGGCCGCTGCTGTAGGAAGGAAACATGTGTTAGTAAACTACCAGATGCAGCCACACGTTACTTTCAGAGTCAGTAATTTCTGACTGAATAATCACTAATGACTGAGGACCAATAGCTCCCCGAAGCATCATCTTAATCTCTCCTGTGACTGGCTAATTGTAGCCAGACACACTAACCTCCCTGTGGCCTGTGTCCTGGCTCTAACCCTGGCACTTCTTTTTCTCAAAATTCAGCCTCTTACTTTTCTTTTCTGTTGCTGTTTTGCTGACCTACTCCTGCTCTCTCTCTTTCTCTCCCTCTGTGATTTTTGCTTCATCCCTCTCCCACTGACTTTGCTCAGCTCCAGCAACATATGGGAAACTTTTCCAGGCTGATTGCTCCAATCTGATTAAGGCGAGTTATATAGCTGCCATTTATCGCTGCTGTTGTGAACCAGCAAGCTGCTCTGACGTTAAGGCCCTCACTTGAGCACCCTTTTCTGTCGCTGACTGTTCTTAGTCCAGACTTATCCATTAGATCCTGTTCAGGTTCCTCCAATTGTCCTAACTGCCAAGACTGTACCATGAATCAAAACCCCTGGCAGACATACAGATCTCTCTCTGATCGCACAGTTCAAAATAATGCCATGCCCACTTAAAGCTAGAGTGGGTTGTGCTCAGTTAATTTAAAGTCCAAGGGAAATGGGGTTGGATATGGAGGAACGAAGTGCTAAAAAAGGAGAATAAAAAAACCCTTACATTACATTAATGCAGTCGGTTTGGGTTCAACAGAAGGGGGACTTGGCCCGAGGAGCTGAGCGGAGAGGGTTATTAGAGCATTTAGCCATCTCCAGACACAGGAGAGAAATGAGCCTTGTGGCCTTTGTGTTATCTAATCTCGTTTGCATTTCCTTTCAGCATCATGAAAGAGAAATGTAATAGGGCCCTGATTGTGTTTGTTTGGTGAAATTCTCATTTAGGACTGCTGTGGCTATGTGCCTCCGCCAATAATTCTCTCTTGGCCACATTTGTGTGTGTTTACTAGCCGTATGTGGTGCGTATAAGTTTGTGGAGCATTTGAGACGACAAGAAAACAGCAGCTTTAAAGCAGCAGCTTTGAAACTACATGTAAGCCCAAAAAATTAAGGTGAATTTATGCAATATCACCACTTGGTTCTCTGACATCTGAGCAGCTCGGTTCATGTCTCAGAGTGATTGACTAACGGAAGGAAGGCACATGCCCGATGACAAAAGAGACGGGAAATGGACATAGAGTGGATGTGACATGATGAGTGCCAATGCCCTCATTGATCAGTACCATTGACATCCCTTCTAGAACCCTACAAGGTGGGTTTGGAGTAGGCAGGCAGCTGAAGGTTACAGCTCACTGTCACAGCACTGTCCAATCACATTACACATCATAACGTCTGAGAATCTGCGTGCCTTTCTCGCGTGATGGACAGATGACAATCATCTCCACTCTATTGTTTCTTCCAGTCGCCTCATCTCTGGGATGTGTGTGTCTGAGATTTTGTTCCCATTTATATCTTTAAAAAGGTGTCAAACTGCATTCATGGTAAAAGTGTCAAACTATAATATCTTTGGTATCAAAACTTTCGCTAACTTAATGAAGATTAATGGCTGTATTTGGTTCACTTTTTGGCCCTGAATTTTCACAGGGCTGCTGATTTATAGCTAGAGGTCGCTCGGTGAAGGTGTTTGTGCTGGTAGCCAATGGGCTCTTTGTGTTTATGATGAGGGGAGAGGATGGAAAGGTGATTTAGGTAGACAGCAGGTCTGCTTCTTTTCAGTGCAAGCCTCCAGTAGACAGGCCATTAACAGAGGTGACAGGGAAAAACAGTGGCAATCGCTTTGATTCTGATTTACACCACTGCTGAAAAACCCAAACAAATTAGAGGAACAAAATAATACACAGCTAGAAATAAATCACATTAATGATTAGGCTTTGAACGACAGTCGGACATGAAAGCGAGTGGCGGCGGGGGCATCTGGAGGAGAAGATG
>VUQK01011338.1:11654-25216 GCA_015106715.1 Bujurquina vittata
TCCATCCATCCATCCATCCATCCATCCATCCATCCATCCATCCATCCATCCATCCATCCATCCATCCATCCATCCATCCATCCATCCATCCATCCATCCATCCATCCATCCATCTACTGTGCCCACTGCTGAGGGTTCTCATTCAAGTTGGGTATCTGTGAAACGCCTCACCTTAGGATGCTTCCAGGAGGCATCATAGTTATCAAACCATGCCAACTGACTTTTTTTGATGTGAAAGAGCAGCGACTCTCCTCTAAGGCCCTCCTAATAACCCATTCTATCTCCTGTCCAATACTAGAAGCTTTATCGCTTCCTGTTGGACCATCACCTGCAGGAGGAGCATTGGGATTCTGATGCTTTGTGGATTGTATGGCAGTCGAAGGCAGAGGACTTGGTGTCTAATCCCTTAGACATGGCACTGTCATTTTAAATATAGATCTCAAGACAAAAATTAGGTTAACATCTATTGGCTGATACACTATACTATCAAAGGTATTCACTCACCCATCCAAATAATTGAATTCAGGTGTTCCAGTCGCTTCCAGGGCCACAGGTATATAAACCAAGCATCCAGGCATGCAGACTGGTTCTACAACATTTGTGAAAGAATGGGTCCTCTCAGGGGTTCGGTGAATTCCAGCATGCCTCCTGTACAACAAGTCTAGTTTTGAAATTTCCTCACTACTAAATATTCCACAGTCAACTGTTTAGTGGTATTATAACAACATGGAAGCAATTGGGAATGACAGCAAGTCAGCTACGAAGTGGTGGGCCAAGTAAAATGACAGAGAGGAGTTATCTGATGCTAACATAATTCCCAGTGCGCAGAGGTTGCCAACTTTCAGCAGTCAAGAGCTCAGGAACAGCTTCATATGGGTTCCCATGGCTCACCAGCTGCATCCAAGCCTTACATCACCAAGCAACCAATGCAAAGTGGTGTAGTAATAAGCACACCGCCATTGGACTCTAGAGCAGTGGAGTGAAGAATCACTCTTCTCTGTCTGGCAATCTGATGGACAAGTCTGGGTTTGGCGATTGCCACGAGAAAAGTACTTGTCTGATTGCACTGTGCCAAGTGTAAAGTTTGATGGAGGGGGTATTTGTGGGAAAAGTTTGGGGATGGTCCCTTCCTGTTGCAACATGACTGCACTCTAGGGCACAAAGCAGTCGGAAGCAAAGCAGTTATCCATAAATACATGGATGAGCAAGTTTGGTTTGGAAGAACTTGACTGTCCTGCACAGAGTCCTGACCTCAACCTGATAGAACACCTTTGGGATGAATTAGAGTGGAGACTGTGAGCCAGGTCTTCTCATCCAACATCAGTGTCTGACCTTACAAAAGAGCTTCTGGAAGAATGGTCACAAATTCCCATAAACACTCCTAAACCTTGTGGAAAGCCTTCCCAGAAGAGTTGAAGCTGTTATAGCTGCAAAGTGTGGGCCAGCATCATATTAAAGACTATTGATTAAGATTGGGAGGTCACTCAAGTTCATATGCGTTTGAAGGCAGAGAAGCAGACAGTTTTGGCAATATAGTGGATCCTGTATATAAAATGCTGTCATTTTTAAACTTTACCTGTCACTGCATTTCTAGGAAATTTTAAAAAGGATGTGAGCAAAACACTCACAGACTTTATCATAACATTTTAAACTGTTAGCAAGTTAGCAAAGATTTGCATTTACATATAAAAGTTTACATTTACTTGGAGTTTTGTTATATTTGGTAAATATAAATTCTCTACTGTGATCACCAGTAACTACTTTTACCTGTCTGCCTTGTGTTGGAGTCAGGTGACAGTGATTCATCACTACATGTGACCCATTTTTTGTAAATGGACTGACATTTTAAGTCTTATTGACCACTCAAAGTGCATTACAGTTCAAACAGCAGCGAACTGACCCTCCAATTAGTGGCTGACCTCCTTAGCCACTCTTATTATAATTATTCTAATTACAACAAATTACAGAAATAGTGCTCAGAGTTATGGAAGCCATGATGACCATAAGGAACAACAAAAAGAAAGAAATTTCAGTGGCATCCGTACTGAGAGGAGAAGTAAAGTGCTTCAATCAGAAAAGTAACAGATGCCTCATCAGAAAGTTGGGGCCGTACTGCTCAGAGCAACATCTGACCTGCTGATAGACTGTTGCTGCTGTAAATGCTGTGTGCTGCTAAATGAAGTGGTGCAGGCATAGCAGTTCACTGCACTGTGGTCCCACTGTGAATTCCAGATGACAGCACTAATGGATGATCCCGGGGTGCAATCATCTCTATCCCCGCTGCCTTGTTCAGCAGATGGGCTGTAATTCCAATTCAGACCTCTGAGACTGAGAGCTCCTTAATACAGACATGCAAAAGTCATTAAACTTCTTACGTATATACTCCTGCTAGAGACCTGCTGTGATTATATAATTTCAGTTGATGTAAGAAAAAGAGCCCTTCTCCAAATACTTTCCTACAATTACATTTGACAGTTGGCCTGGAGGATTAAACCTAAGATTATGTTTGTCTCCATCTGTGCATCTATACTACTGTATGAGTATGTTCATCTACAGTCTTTGGAAAGAGGACTGAGTGACATCAACGTTCAGTCTGCCCCTTAACAACCATGGTAACAGAATTAACCACATCACAGAATAACCCAGTAGCACATAACCACTAGTAAGGTCTCAGCATGTGCTGCATAATTTTATAATTTACAACTCTGATCCATAGAGTATATTATTTTAGGCAGACAGACCTCAGGTGGATAACTTTCTTTTTCACATACACAGAATACTGGCAGAAAAATGTCATGTTTCTGCTTACTGTCAAGTTGCCATTCAACCAACATTTTTTTTCTCCAGTGTCTCAAATATCCAGTAAGGCAACAGTTACGAAAGTTAAATGAGTTCAGGTCCACTGAGTAGCTCAGATCAGGGTAGCACCCCTCTGAATTCACTCACACTGAGTACACACCAGCAGTGTTTGAGAAAGAGCAAAGTGGTGTGCAACTACAAATTCACTGTATTCAAGTCCTCTAAGGATCAATTACTTACTGTATGATACCTTAATTTAAATAATGTTAAAAATTAATTCATCCATTAACACTGTAACAACACACCCCATGACCAGCTCTTGAATGCCTATAAAATACCAGCATGTTTAAATATAATAGAAAACAAAGCAGTAGATAACTGTGTAGATTAAACCATGTTTCCACATTTCATGAACAACTTCTGAACTAGCCTTCGCTGAAAAATTGACCTCAGCAATGGGCTAGTGCAAAAAAAAAAAGCTCACCTGGAAGTATTAAAGGATTTAAGCTCTAAATGCACAGATAACAAGTGATGTACTTCCACCTGTGATTGACCTGCGCGAGTGTCACACTGCTCAAGCATCCAGCCACCCGGGAGCTTGGCAAGAGCAGAGCCTGAAGCCTCTGGGGAGCAGGGTAACAGAATCCCAGGCTTATACAGATATCCACACAAAGGACAAGCTGGCGCTGGCAGGTGGCCCCAGCATAGATAAGTGTGTTTTCTGTTTTGGGGGAAAGAGGCGGGGGTGTGAATCAAGGAAAGACTGCTCACTTACTGGCCTGTTTCCTTCTGAGAGTGATGATGCCTCCCGTGGGTGTAACACGCAAGGAGGTGGGCCTCTGAGTGAGGCGCTGTACTGTAGACATGCTCATGTCTGTGTTAAAGCATGAGAAACGCCCCCTCCCCCCAAAATCAGCAGTCGGGGGGCTATAAACTCTCTCCTTTCTTATTCTTTTTGAAAAGCTCCAATCTACAGTTGGCTTTTAAAAAAAGGATTTAGCTAAAGGATAACGGACTCTGCTACCTACATAGACTCTAGACAGTATGCACTGCAGGTGGTAAGTTTTCATCTGAAATTTTGGGAGACTTTTGACCTTGAATTCATTTAAATATGTATGTTACATACATGGGCTGTAAATAGAAAGTAGCGTCCAACAGCCCACAGGGGACAAATCCTCTTAAATGTATAAAGAAGTCCAACTTCTGGCTCCACAAACCCAAGATGTACACAGTAAATACTTCAGCTCAGACAGACATTAAACCTTCTGTCACAGGATGAGCAACTTGCAGCAGGTTCTTTAACAAAGTGAAACAAAACAGATATGAGTTAACGAAACAACCCATACAGCTGCATATCTGCATCCAGCTAAGATATATATATAGAGAGAGAGTTATTGATGTGTATACACAAAATATAGAACCACCAGCATGTCACATGTGAAACTTTCAGAATGAATGGAATGCTAATGATGCTATGAATGATAATAAATGAATGATAATATTGCTAAAACTAATGGCATTGATGCTATGGACCTGTCATTTTAACTCAGAGTCCCATCTTTCTGTGTTACTGACTGGAGAATGCTAAATGTGAAAAATAGCAGATGCACAGAACCAATGGCTTGCTTTTTCCTGCTAAGCAACTCTACTTGCACATCAACCGTTTGATTGTACCCCTTCAGTCTATTTTTCAATCATTCCACCCGTCTCACTATTTAAACACACTCATCTCTCACTGCTGCGGGCTCTGACAGCAGAATTTGCTTTTTTTGCAATGAGGTGACTTGCAAGATACACAAATAACACAGAGGTGCATTTATGGTATTTGTATAATCTATGAAGTGAAAATTAGGGACTATTTAGATGAAAGGCAATTAGACAATTACAGCTAATGAGGCCAATCCTTTTCTTTCACCCCAAAGAGTCCACAGACTAATTATCAAATTAAAGAATGCTCCTTTTCTCCCTCTGACCCCATGCTGTCGTAAAGGGAGGGCGCTTTGGGAAAGGCAAACATTGGTCTGCTCTGTGGAGGCCGAGGCCGGAGAACAGGCAGGCAGCGTTTAGAAAGTGATGGGCGTATTAATCACTGCTTAAGCTAAGACAGCTTTATGGTCTGCTGGGCAGGCGGACACACACAAGTGTAGAAGCATGAACAGACACTCTGCTACTCGGTCCGTTATACATCATGCAGGACTGTACTAAGAGGGCCACCAGCCAAACAGGAAATATAGTTGTAGCCACAGGAAGTGGACCAGCTCATATGACTAGCAGACCCCGCTGGTGAAACTTCCTACTCTAAGAAGCTCAAAGACTCCACCTGACATACACCGAGACCTTACACAAGCTCTGTGCTGTTTGTTTATCTATAACCTGAAGTTAAATAACCAATTTAAGTACAACAGCGGATGGAACAAAATGTCATAAGAAACAATTGCGGCGGTTTCCTCGAGTCAAGATTCATTTTGCTCTCCTTTGCAGTCGAGCATCTGTTGGATGCTTACTCTGACTAATCAAACAGCATCTGTTTTTTCTCTCAGTACTTGGAAAGCTGATCAGCTTCGATGGGATACCAGGGAAAATGTTTCCCAGTGTCCCCCTTAACAAGTGGTCCAGTTCCTTTAAGGTACAAAGGATTTTGCTCCAAAATGGCTCTCCAAAAATTTCATGGTCTGTTAATATGGTCCCTCAATTAACTCTAATTTAACTCAAACCATACATTATCCCCCACTCCAACCCCCGCCTCTTCTACTCTTTTGCTGGCTTGAACTACAGCTGCACCTACCGGCAACCGAGAGGCACATTCAGAGTTTGGCTCTGTTATTCAGCTACTGAATGGTATTCAGCCCAAGCTGATGAAGTTTAGCTGGATGTTACTGTCACCACTGAAGTATGGAAACTGCCCCTAAAAAAGAATAAATATATACCATTTCATTTAGCAAGAAATTCTCTCTTTAGCGCAGTGAAACAGCAGCTGGAATAATGCAGGACCTCTTTCACACGGAAAGCCCAAGGGTCACACAGAATGACATTTCTGCCAACGCAGCTCACAGGAATCTGCTTAACTACTGCTTTTCCTTCATTTTCCCGCTCTCCTTCAAATTCTCCATCAAACGTGAAGTCATTCTCTGCCACCCATTTTACTCTTCAGGGCTATGGTCAGGGGTCAAAGGTTGAGGAGAAGTTCTTTTCACACTCCCATGCCTGCCCTTTCTACACAGAGCAACCCTGCAGGTGCAGGGTGTAACAGCCACCTGCCTCTGCCGAAAAACCTCTGCAGGACCCCCCGCCCCCCAAAAATAAAAATACATAAAATAAAACTCTCTGAGTTGTCCCCTGCTCAGCACCAGTGACTGGCCAAAAAAACTTCTTGTTATTGCATCTTTGTGCAGTATTTTTCCAGCCATAACAGCAGACAGAGGGGTTGATGAGAGTTCACAGCCCCTCCTCAATGACAGTAACTCCTCCTGTCACCTGCTTTCATATGGCAGGGGTGTTAGTGTATGGTGAGAGACTTCAGCTGACACTTTTGACATGGCTGGACTTAATGAGGACTGATGGGAGCCTGTCAGTGGAGTGACACATTAAGCAGCTTTGTCACAGATCAGCCGGTGAGTTTTATGCAAAGCCAGGCCTTGTGCTTACTTGGCGATGACCTTCCGAAGTTCACTAGAAGTCTCGCAGAAGCGGTGCTGGGTCGAGTTTAATTTTTCAACGATGGCATGCGGAGATCGTCGAGCTTAACGCGCACCAAATGGGCACGCACACCTACAGTACACACACACGCACAAACTTCCTTTAAATTCACCCCAGGAAGTTCAAGTGCAGAAGAAAGCATATGATTTTTAAGTACTAGGTAGTCATTAAAGTTTAGACTCAGAAAGCAAACTCTGCCTTACACGTCCCTCTCGTGAATATTAAAGACATAAAAACACTGAATGTGAAGTTAAGTTTGTTAAGGTAAACAGAAAAAAATGATGTGGCTTGCATGAGAAAAAGCTCTGGGTATAAGCTCTGTGGCCTTGCTAAGTATGTGGGAGCTGGGATGATGGGAAATCTTTAAGGAACCAACACAAGGAAAAAAGAAAGAGAAGGCTGGATTTTACCTCTGTGGATTTTATTTATATTTTGTGTATTTAGTTTAAAAAAAAAGAAACAACTCAATGAATATATTACATATTCAGCTACAGTCAGTACAAACAGGAGACACTTCAGAAACAATTTGATACGGCAACTTTTTAAAATTATATCTCAAATTAAAGCAGAATTGCTATATTTATATGTGTATTTCCGCTGGCAATTTAACCGGGAAACTCATCTAATAAATCTAAAAATAAATTTGAAAATCAAATCTTAATTTGTCAGATACTAAAGTAACTGTTTACTTCCAGCTCCGACGCATTTAAAACAGTTTGGTACCTTCATTCATCAAACGCAGATGTTAACTTTTTAAACACAGGCCTCCTCAGTTCCCCGCAAGCCCCTTAACATCATAATTCTTGAGAGTCACTCCATTTAAACGAAATGAGGGGGCTCCGTGTTGTAGCTCTTTAAAACAGTCGTATATACCCATCAAGACTAACGTAGAGTTACTTGCTCATTTGTCTGAATTGTAAGAATAATTTGTGTGAATGTGCTTTTATACCTCCCCAGTGATCCATAAATCACAAAGGGCTCTTTGTGGCCCACCAACATATATATATTTTCCCTTTTGTTTAGACACTATAATCTTGATTCATAGTGAGACAAATCTGCTTGCAGAATTTGTCACGGAGTCAATTTAAATATATATATTTGACGTAAATTTCCTTTTAGCCAAAGCCACCACCATTCCAGTTTGATGACTTTGGTGTTGACCTGAGTCCCACAGACGGGTCTTACGCTCATCCGTTCGATGCACTCTACAGAGAACACCAATAAATTACGAGCAAGGGAAAGTTCTTGTTTAACTTTATTTGCAGCTGTTGTCAGAGAAGTAAGTCCAGGTGAGCAAGAAAAATATGATGTTACCTACATGCTAGCACAGAAGCAGGAAGACAAAGATTTGCTTCATTTGCATAATAAACAGTTCTATTATTATTGTTATTTTAGCTTGTTAGTGCAATTTCAATTAGAAACACAGAAGTTACCAAATCCAGACATTTTCAGTAATTTAGTTTTCTTTTCTTCTAAGTGTGGTGGATATTCTCTTATTATGCTGAAATAACTCCATTTCTTTTGTTTAGAAAGTAACAATTATTGTAGCTTCAATGACTATTTAATCACTCGGCTCTAACAGGATGCAGCATTTGTAGATGTGCGTGCTAAGTCTTTTTAGACAGTCCTCCTTGAGGTTTGCGTGTAGCCCCTCCCTTGTGCCATAAATCAGTCTAAATACTTTACAGTAAATTAACATTGTTGCACAGCTGTTACAGTCTGCTCTAATGCTACCTACATTTACTCATGAATTATATTTTGCGTTCAGATGGCCACGCATCAGGACTTTACTTACGCATCGAATAGTACAAATGAAAAAAAACATATTCTCCCTTATTTTAAAAAAGCATGGTTGTTTTTTGTTTGCATTTCTTTTATCCTTAACTCAACTTTATTGTCATTGAGCAAAGCTAATAATATACTCTCCTTAGTGATGATTCACTGACTCATAGCTGTGTTGGGCCTTTGGAGAAGACACTGGATGTTTTTTCTTCTCAAGTTGGAATCTATAATCTTCTGTGTATAGTTGTGTGTGTGTGTGTACATGTGCATGAGACTTAAAGACAGAGAAGTATTTCACTTTAGCAGCAGGAGTGGGAAAACAATTGTCCCTGACTGATTTTCCCCTAACCCTATAATGAAGCCCATGTGTACGACTGGCCTTTCAACAAGCTGCAAATCTGTGCGCGGCCCACTCTCCACTTGATTAAAGCAACAGCCACTCACCTGCTCCTCATTAGCCTGGACCAGGAACAGACCCAGCTAAATAAGTTAGCACCTGTATGTTCCAATTCGGCATGCCTTCTACATATATGTAATATTTGTGTGTTTTAAGCTGACAGCCTTATAAATGACGGGATGGATTTAGCCTCTGCAGTGCTGCTGCTGTGTGTGTGAGACAGAGAGGAAGAGAGATGGATGTGTGGAGGCAAAAAGGGCTGCGTGTGGAGAAGTTGCAGGGACATTTTCTGTGTTTTGGGTCTGTTGAGATAGATGAGGGACCAGGCTTGGAAACACTCATTAGCCATAATCATTGTCCCTGAAGGGGAGCAGATGGTGGCATGCACCAAAGAAAATAAAAATTTGTTTTCTATAGAATTAGATGTATATGAATGAATGAATGCAAGAAAAACACACACAAAATGACCCAAAGATAAAGAACACAGCCACCAACAATAGTATCAAGGTCATTCAAAAGTGTGTGTGTGGGTAAACAAAACACAGTTCATATCCCGTGTAGATGTATGTTGCGGTAAATGTGCTCAGACATGCTGGTCATTACAGAACAACCCTAAAGGGCATTGTGTGGGATGGGATCATCAGAGCGCTGTTGTGTTTCTGTCTGGTTCCTGGTAACCAGTGACTCCTCTGACCTCTTCCTGCTCTGAATGGAAGCATATTAACACTCCAGGCTCTCAGCAACATTTAACCAATTTGGTAAATTATCTGTGAGGCCACTTTTATAGGACTTTCTTATTATTCAGAAGGTGGGGGAGTAGAGAGAGAGAGAGAGAAAGACAGAGGGACTTCATGAAGGGATATGTGCACGCAAAGTCTTCTCTCATTTACATACATTACCAGTCGTCGTCTTTCCCAGAGTCCCATAAAGGAAGCACCTGTTAGCCTCTCACAGTCTTCCCCTTCAACCCCTCTCTCGCAGTTCTTTCATCCCTCCATCACTGCAGCTTCTCAGCCTCGACCTCCTAGTATCACCCCACAAACAGGTGTTCTCAGTCAAAAAGCCGATTTCCCTCACAGCCTGCAGAGACAAAAATGCAAAGAGAGGAAAGTGACCAGGAGGCCAACATGGCCCAACCATAGGAAGGGGAAGACTGATGTCTGGGCCCCTCCAGTGGGGTAACACTGAATCCAGGTGTTTGATACTATCAATTCTTATTTACCACGTGTGGACATACAGTTGTTCCCTGGGCCTTGACTCAAAACAAATTGCTGGAGTGGAGAGTTTGTAAAAGAGCTGTCTGTCCTGTCGGCAGAGGGGTTAAAGTTAATTTGATCGGGCATGTGTACTCTGGGCGAGGAGCAGAGAACATCTGCATTCAGTGGCATGGCCCCATTTGTTGCAATTTTGGGTCTCATTTCCATTTGCAAGAGAGATAACTGCTCGCATATGGAAGCAATAGATAGAAGAGGTCAATGCAATTTCTTTTGCGGGGGGTGGGGGGGCTGATGCAGGGAGAAATACCCTTACGCAGTAATCTCAGTTGGCATAGGAAGAAACAAAAATCTGGGGTTTGGGGAAAGGAATTCCTTTCAGTGCAGTGACTCCTTGATTCCTTTACCAGGCAGTAAGTATCCCACACCACTTCCAAACACACTCCAATCACTCCTATTATCGCTGATGAGATCTGGGGACATGATGTTGCAGGTCCCATCTTTGTTCACACTCTTCCGAGAAATGCCATCTTAAATGGGGTACTGATGTCTTAAATTAAAAATAGCTTTGTATCAGAGATGGACTGGTTGCAATTTCCAATTGCGTTGTAAGTTTATTCAATGCAAAATATCCAAACTGCAGTAAGTTACAGAATCTTCTCTCGCTTAACCAACTGGAAATAAAGTGCTCTGGAAAGAGGTACAAACAATTAACTGAAAATGAGCCACTGCACACCCACCTTTACCTGACAGATTTTAGCTTATCAAATAAAAGCAGGTGCAGCAGATTTATGTAAAAAAAAACAACCCCCCCCCCAAATACAATCGCTGACTTACATAATTTTCCAGTACGTTTTAACTTCACCAGATAGACCTGTTCCCTTTTTCATTCGTTTTCCTACACTGCTTTATATTAAGGCTGTTAGCTTTAGCCACTTTCCCTTCGTTAGCTTTTTTAAAATGTCCATGTTCAGCTGGGGGAAGGTGATTTAAGGTTTGTTGTTACCACTGTTCTTGTGGTGGTCCCCTTGTCATTTACTTTGGTGAACTTTGTGTCTTCACTCCCAGTACAGATCTTCCACGCTGATGGCATGTTTGCATGAGGTTGCAATTGTGTGCACAACTATCTGCCAGCACTACTGTGCGTGTGTTAAACATGCATGAAATGGAAGGGTTCCTGAACGGATTGGCTGTTCACTGGTCAGGGCCGTGAAAGCTGGAAATGAGTCGATTTCCAGTCCCAGGCGACTTGATCGGAGCATTGCTACCTAATACTGCTCTTTCTGATAATAGCAACTTCAATCACAAGGTAGCCACACACTTTATAATGCTTTCTCTGCAAAAATTGACAAAAATTTATCAAATTAAAATCACGCTGTATTAAATGAGTCTTTAAATTAGTGATTTATAAAATAAATAACTATGTTTACTGTGGTAATGTATGAAGTGGGAAGCTGGGCCATTTTCCCATTAACTTCAGTGCAATCTAACATCTTTCTGTAAGGAGTCGCCCCCTGCTGGCTTAAGCAAAGCGTAAAATTTAAGGCTGTAACCATCTTTGATTATACAGTTTATGCATTTGGACAGTGTTGGGTGGGTGGGTGGGGGTTGTCATTATGTTTACAGTAATAAACACTTTCAACAAACAACAATAAAACCTCCTGATCCATTCAGGCCGACTTCCGCCCTTACTAGACTCTAAAATAATAGCTTCTGAAAAGCTTTAGCCGCTTGAATGCAAATGTATGTTGGTTTAATGGCACTTGCTGAAATGACTGATGCTGCCGTTATTCTTCTGAGGACAGTCACTGACTTGTGATATGCAATGTCATAACTGGTTTGCTGTGGTTGTGGCAAAGTATGATTTCCAACTCAGTGTTGTCATTGGTGATCAATGTTTTTAGTTCCCTTTTCTTTTTGGCAATGTTCAGGGAAAGCATGTGGGATGCAGTAAGAGGCGGGCTTTTTTTTCTCAAAAGGCAACCACTGTACTGGTCAGTCATATTGATTAAAGATGCAAGTTGAATAACATATCAAATGGAGCTGCAACATCCTTAAATCTCTCAGTAGGCATCTTAAGACTGTCTGTTATTCACTGGAGCCTTTCCCCTGAAAAACTGCCTAACTAATGGAAAACTCTGGGCACAAATTCCAGACATCATTATGTTACAGACGATAACTTCACAACATGTCGCACAATAATCAAAACAAGGGCCAATTTAATCTCCATATACTGGATGATTCCAATCTTCCCTTTCATAGTAGACAGTCTAAACTCAATATACTCAATCCATGCAGCTCTGCAAACCCCTAATAAGGCAAGTTAAACCCCGAGCTTGCAACTGGCATGAAGTCACCAGAGAGCAATTACGCTTTAGCTTGAAAGTTAGCGAAGGACCAGAGGAATGTCTTTTTCCCCCTGTAATGCCAGGACTTTGGAGACTAATCTAATTGAGAGTCTTTTTTGTGTGTGATTATTTATGATTAGAAAGTGTTAGTGGAAAATCTGGAGGAGATATCTGGAAATGGGGAGTGTTTGATGCAGATCAGTGTCGTGCTGCTCTTCCTTATTAATAATGTCCGGAACATCTAATGGCTGCCTCTGCTACGGACGGTTGCTTCTCACAAAGACGAAAGCCCCCAAACTTTTTAAGAATTCTTTGAACTGAAAATGTTATTTTTTCCTTTCCTTTCCTTTCCTTTCTTCTTCTTTTTTTTTTTTAATAGCGCTGAGTAAAACTAATTTCTGGAGAGAAATTCGGAGCTGCATCTTGGGTTCAGACAAACTGATTTATGTCAACAAAAAAAGAAAGAAAGACTAAAGAAAATGTATTTCCTTGGCAGCTATCCTGTTTTCAATCAGTGATCCATTGAATATTATCAGTGCATTCTTTTGTTGCACATATGCTCTCAGTGTGCAGTGTATCTGTGCCCCTCCGTGTGACTGTGTCCTGTCTCCTTACCAGTGCCCCCCGAAGCCCTCATTTCCTGTTGGAAGTTGGCGGAATTGGATAAAGGACATGGCTAGGGGCCTCTTGGGGCCTGGATTAGGGCCTGCAAGAGCACAGAAACCCAGTCTGGACATATCTCCATCCATCAAAAATCAAACTGACTCAAGGACCTATTCAATCCCAGCAGTAGAGAGGAATAATGTCCCCGCAGCAGAAGCAGATGCTTTTTATTTTCCTTCCAGGAACATGAGAGCTGCAGTTGAACCAAGGGTATGGTTAAGGTAATGTTTTCAACTGTAAGAACATTTTCACCTGGAGCCCTGCAACAATGGCTCTCCTCCATCGTGTTTAGGAAGTGTGGGTTAGGATCTCGGGGTAGGACTATGCCCAAGAGCTGACACAGAGAGACGACTGTGTGTGTTGAGAGAGGGCTCATTAAGTGGACCCGTGTGTGTTTAACAGATACCAAGGGCTCTCTTTCTTCCAATAACAACTCATTAATGAAGGTTTGTGTGTGTAAGGGAATTAGGGTGGCTGTAGTCATGAATCATGAGACACATCAGTCTTTTATTATTGATCAGATCTCAAACACAGGCAAACATAGCAGCAATATGAGAAGCAGCTGTCCATACATACAGTGCGCGCACACACACACACACACACACACACACACACACACACACACACACACACACACACACACACACACACACACACACACAC
>VUQK01011338.1:60840-72616 GCA_015106715.1 Bujurquina vittata
GCAAAATTTAAATGATTTTTAATGGATAAGAAAGCATCACCAGACTTTAGTGTTTGCTTAACAGCTCTGAGATTATTCTTTTACATTAGATTGTAAAAAAATACATTTGTGATTTTAATGTCTGTAAAGAGCAAAATATAAAACATTTTAGAACAAAGACAAGTTTTGTTGCTATTTTAAAGAATCACAAAAAAACCCCAAAACAATCCTTTGTTGATTTTGGCAACAGTCACCTATTGGATACACTAAACTGTAAACTGCAAGCCAATCAAGCTTTGATGCACAGCATGGCATCCAGGAGGTTGTCTGTATGTCTGATATGTGTTGTGATGAAACCGTGGCACTTCAAAAGCAGACTATATTCAGTTGCGCTCCTCTGTTTCCCCTCACTCATGCTAAGGGCCTGCAGCAGCCCACGACTGGGTCCCGTTCTGCCTTCATCCAGGAAGATCTCGCTTAGCAGGAGTCCACAGCCTAGCAACACGATACACAAGCAAACATAAAACTTCAGAGAACAGATTTGTTCTCTCTCTTTACATTATGTTTTCACAAAAAAAGCACTGCATAAGCAAGACCGCATTCTGACTTGGCTTTGAATTGTGCAGCTTTCTGAAAGGAGCACTTACGATAATTTGCAACAGTGGTTTAGAACAAAGACACAGTTTAAGCCAAACTAACCAGCATAAGAAACAATCGATGAAATCAGTTTCAACAACCTTCAGATGTGAAAAATGTGATTGTGAAAAACAACTGAGAATATTATACTCAGCATAAATTAAAAATATACTTTCTGTGTGAAGTGATGATGCTGTTTAGTCAGAGTAAGTACTGAAATGAGTGAACATAGTTCCCCCAACTTTACCTGATGTGCATGCATCTGCAAGCTTACTCAGCAGAAGATGCACTTTCTCATCAGGCAAGTCATGAAGAATTCTCGCCAGGATATACAAGTCTGCTTTGGGCAATTCATCTTTTAAAAAGTCTCCTGATCATAAAACAGAAAAAACACACAAATTCAATGACAGGTGACAATAAAAGTGCAATTTTATTTAGCATAATTTAATCATTTGAAATGTATTTTCAAGGTTGCATTTGTCAACTGACCTGCTACAAATGACACCCTATTTTCTGTGTGCTGTGGTCGGAAAAATTCATTCAACTCGACAACAGCGGGCAAGTCAAACACTATTACAGACAACCCAGAATGCGCTTTGGTGAACTCATAAGCCATGGCACCAGTGCACCCTGAAAAGAGAAAATAAAGATGTAGATAAGTGGTTTCTTATTCAATGACAGGATGTAACTTATAGCATCTTTTTTCTTACCTCCGATGTCACAGGCTGTTTTATAACCAGAGAGGTTAAATGCTGTTGCTACAGTTTTTCCTGTAATGTTTGCAATGTTGTGCATGGCCTTCATGAATCTCAGTTTGCCTTCCCGACTGTTGGAGGGAGTTTCCTTTAAAGAAAGATAATGTGTTTAACATGATCTCATCTGCACAATTAAATATGAACCTGAAATTAGAGATAGTCACCTTGCTAAATGCCTTCTCACGCTGGCTGGTCCCTTCCTGCACAGCACTCTCAAGGTGAGAGAAGAGGGTCCAAATGGTTTCGTTACAGTGCTGGATGTATCCGTGCAGGGAAAAGGGGGCATCTGACCGCAAAAAATCCGTGGCCAGATCGGTGTTCTCATACACTCGCTTTTGGCATGCTAACAGTAGAGTGACAGTAAGATATTTCCAAGTTAAGTATTAAACTACTACTGGAGGCAAGCGAAATATATTATTATGCAATTAGTAAGAGAGCTGGCTAACCTTTCTCTATGCTCTTCAACAGTCCCAGAGACACACAGGCTTCCAGCAGACATCCAGTCCCGTTTGCAGATGCTTTAATCTCCTGTGCCACCTGTGCTGCATCCAGCCCAGGCCTGCTGTGCAGCAGGTCAAATAAACACAACTTGGATGCTGTAAACAGTGCCTGCAACATTTTGGAAAGAAAGAAGGAAATGCACAAACAATGTGTACTATTTTAAAAAATGTGAATGCAAAATTGTTGTTAAACAATGAAAAGCATGTGAAATATTAACATGTGCTGAAAGATAACTACACTGTTTTATGCATATCATAGTGTATTATTTACTACAGTTCCATACCAGTGCATCTGAACAGGCTACTGTTAAGAGTCTATAAAGTAGAGTTCACCATATCCTGAACTGGAATTATTTACTTCCTTTTCTTTAAAGATAGACAACATGATCAACACCAGTCTGTGCAGCAGAGTTTGCAGATTATGAGAATAACTGTGTCACAGGTGTGTTCCACCTCACACTCAGTTTAGTTACAGAGATTAAATTGGAGCCAGAGACAGGGATTTATATCTGGAGAAAACAAAAAGAAGCAGCATTTAATGAAAGAAAGAACAACTTGCCAGCTGTTCAGTGTGTGAGCAAATTTGCTGAGATTTGGTGGTGCGTGGGAACTGGTGACACAGGAAACACTCATGCACTTGGGAACATATTGCACTACATATCAAACTTTGAATGCAACATTTTCAGTTTGCTTGCAAAGAGGTTTGTGATTCTCTTCTTTTCACTTTGAAAATCCACAAATTAGTTTAAAACACAACATTTTGCACAAACCTGTACATTCCATTTGTTTAAATCTCTGTCCTCGAGATTTGTGGTCACCTTAAGCGTTACAGGCAACTTGCAGAGTGCACAGGAAGTCATAAAGGTACCAAGAAACATGTCTGCACATAACTCATTGCAAAACCACAGCAGGCTGTATTCACTGATTTGTTTGTACAGATCAAATAAAGAAGTTTTGTTGTGTTACATAGTGAGCTTTACTCAGGGCTGACTTATTAGACTAGCTATTATACTATGAGCTCACTCTTTATACGAGCCATCTCTTTTTTGTATCCAATGTGCATATATGGGAATGGCATTCCTCAATCGTATCTTCAACAAGAAAGCCAATACGTATAACAGTTCTTTTAAGCTGAGCTACATGCTTGCCCATCCTGAGGAAGCCAACTTCACAAATAATAAACATATAGACATTGTACTGTGACAGATCACTGCATGAGCTTTGGAACACAGGCCCTAATTACCTTTGAGGCTTTGAATCCATCCATCAGTTCACAGATTCGCTCTAAGTCTCTTTTTTTAGGTTCAATCACCTGCCCTCTTGGAAATGTTGCATTCTCATGGAGCTTGGCCTCCCCGTCCTCTGTATGTTTAGACAAGCTGTTGACCAATGTCCTGGAACTTTCACTCACTTCACTTTCACGGTCTTTTTGTTTCACCTACAAGAGAAGGTTTTGTATAAATAGTGACAAAAGGTAACAGATTTTGCTTATATGGTAAGAAAAACAAACCTTATGGCCAGGACTGGCTGTGGGGCTGATCTGGTTATGATGTGTTTGACTACCAGAGGGGCTGCTTGGTCTGGGAATGGATGAGGAGTTGTGTTTGACTGAAGAGCTGCGGCTGGGCTGAGCCTGTAAGCCGGAGGGGGGCTGACTGAGTAATGCGGTTTCATGACTGTTGCTGTCGCTCAGAGGGAAAGACTCACTTTTACGGTCCAAAGAGGAAGTAGAAAAATTGTAAATAAGGTCTAGCTGTTTGCAGAAGTGGTTGAGAGGGAAGCCCACAACATTGAGAAAGTCTCCATGGACATACTCTACCAGCATGCCACCCAGTGCCTGAATACCATAGCCACCAGCCTTGTCCCTGACACACACAGACAGAAAGATTTCACTTACACAGCACATGCTGACACATATAAATACACACATAGGTTCAAAGGTTGGATGTGTACTGGATGGATCTTGAAACAGCAGATCAAATCCATTTTCACACTATTTCTTAACTAAGTGGAATTTGTAACACTTCTGTTAACATAATGTCAAATAGAACACAGCAAACACAGCTGGGGTGAAATCAGGCCTCAAAGTCCAAAGAGCAACAAGTTCATGAGACTCACATGCAGTTAAATGACCTCCATTGATCGCATACTTAGTAAGAGCAATCAATAAGTATCACAAATGTGACAAGTTCAAAAGTTCACACTCACATGGGTTCGCCGCTATTAATGTACTCCCACAGCATTTCTTCTGAGAGATCAGCAAACTTCACTTTAGTTTCTTCGTGGAATTCTATGAGCTGGTAATCGACTTCTTCATCTTGAGGGCAGCGTATTGAAGAAATGAAAACACAATCACACCATAGAATCGTCCAGTAAAGTCCTACTATAGCATATTATGGTAGGGATTTTTGCTTACACACATTTGTGCTGGGATTTGTAAAAAGGGAACTGCTTCTTTGGGTTTTCTTTCATTTTACAGAAAGTGCAATTCTAACACTTTATGAGTTAGAACTTACTTTCCTTTTCATGGCAGAGGACGATAGCCACACCAGTGAACACACTGTGTTCTTTACCACTCAAACTGGAAGAGACAAATAGATAAAATCCCCACGATGCCTTTCAGTTTTTGTTTCTAATGTTAACTCTGAAGCCTTGCAAACGATACAGACCTTGACAGCATCCTGTAAGCATCGTGTTTGTCCAATGGTTTCTCCAGAATCATGCCATCTACAGTCTGTGGATGGCCAGAGTAAATAAAGAAATGCATAAAGCTTTTATTGTAGGCATTAAGAAAATGTACAAGCGCTTCTACCCCCATCTTACCACGATTGTGTCGGCCCCAATAACTATATCTGGGGTCTTCAGGTGTTTCTAAAGCAAATCAAGACAAAGTGTTCTCAGTGATGACACCTGACTGTAAAACTTCTACTCTGTCATAACCAAAGGTAGCTTAACTCACAAATGGCATCCTCCTGGCTACCTCCAAGGCCTTCTGCTTGGCTGTCTCAACAGCATACTCATGAGGTGCTTTGAAAAGCCCTTTATCGAGGGTTTCCTTAAACCAGGATGGTACAACCTCAAATCGTAAACCCTGACAGGTAGAAAAGCACAAAGCAAAAATAAAAAACTCATCATTCTTATCAGATTTTATCAAAACATGAACAATTTAGTCAATGCAGGTTTTCTTGAATCAACAATCCTTTAAATTAAGAATGTGAAGTGCTTCCTTCAAAGTTAAGCTATACATTAGTTAAAAGGATTTTCTTGCCAAATAAAGGCCTTCAGTTTGTACCTATTGATTGAACTAAACCCTCTGTTGTATGTTCTGATTTCCTCGCCATCTAATTTGTCACGGCAATTCTTATTTTTATTGTTATTTTTTATCAACCCCTAAAATTCAAAAACGTGTACTTCAGCAGGATTTTCCAGATGAGGGGAGGAAATCTTGCTCTATCTATGTGTGTGCCAGTGATTATTCTTTTTGCCACAAAATGCTTGGTGATTGTGTGCAAGTTCTCTCTTGTAGTTTTAAGTTAGTGATGGGTGGTTAGGTGGGGTGGGCACCTTTTCAGGGCTAGAAGCTACAGTCATGTAGCCTAATTGTAAGTGCGAGTTCAAGCACTTTTCAACCTTTTGTTTCTTCATTTGCAATATAGGGCATAATAAGCCCATTTACCCAACAGGAATTTACACATTTTACAGTCAACCCAACCTTGCAGCTGCTGAAATCAACCTACATGCTGTGATGATAAATAGAAAAGGCATACCGCACTGCGGAGAATCTCCAGTCTCCTCGGGGAAGCACTGGCCAACACAACCAGTTTACCAGCAAGCTTGGAAATGACTGGGTTCAGCACCATGGTGGCCTTCAGGTTGAACTGCTCTTCAAGTGAACAGAGTTAAACATTAAAGATGATATGACTGAAAAATAAAGAAATGAGGTGACTGCAGCTGTTCTCACAGCCTCAAACTAATAATCAGTCATTAATCACAAGATAACATTTATATGAAGATTTAAAATGCACATTTAACAAATGGGATACACAGGTTTGTATAAAGAAATCATACAGCGTTATTACACAGACACTTCTTGAATAAACGTCGCACTTTTGAAAGCAGCCGGCGTAACATTATACAACACGGAAGTTTCATGCAAGCAAGACACTGACAATGACCTAAAACTCGCCGTACACAGTTCACAACTCTAAAAACACACTTCTATTAACCTGGTAATAACAACACTGATCCATACGAGCTAACTTGTGCTAGTGTGTGGCTTTACAGCTGCGTAGTGAGAAGGAAATGAAAAAACTGCAAGTGAACAGAGTGTTACTGCAACATTTGGCGAGCGAAGTCATCCCGAAACGACAAGGTTAAATTCTTTCATGTTTTGAGCATTATGCTGCAGTAGACAGGTACAGCAGCTGCCTCTCTTACCTGTACAACTCAGGAAACTGTGCGATACCCCGTTTTCTGAGACAACTAGCGTCACGGCGCATACGTGATGACGTGTAATAAAGTGGGCGTGTAGGTTGTTCCACCAATGATTTCTTCTACTTATAGTACTACTACTACCACTACTCCTACTCCTTCTAGTACTACTACTAATAATAATGATAACAATAATAATAACAAAAACAATTTTATTTATATAATAGAAAATTGAACATTAAAAATGAAGGTATTATTGCAGTCTTACATATCACATTATCCAGTAGAGGCATGGTATTTACAGAGATAGTGACAAACAATGTTACAAGTCAGCTATTTTTAAAAGAGTGACACTCATATGCCACACTTAATTTGTGCTACATAATTGCCAATGCTACATACATTTTCAAAATAACTCCCATGAAGCTTGTGACTGATGTTAAAATAAAAACATACGCCTAAAATACAATGATCAAGTGATTTTACCTGTCAGTGGTTTTAATGTTGTGGCTGACTGCTGTTGGCCTTTAATGTGTTTTTTTCTTAGAAAAAAAGCTAATGCAGGAATGATTGCTTGTTGACAAAGAGACGGAACTGCTTTTTATATTTATTTATTCTGTTTTACACACACACACGCGCACACACACACACACACACACACACAAACTGTCGCAAATGACTCTGAAAGTTGACTCAAGGCAAGACGGCATATGTGCTTGACTGGCTTAGAATAAACCTGCTCTCTGTCTTGCTCACACTTCCTTTCTCAAGCCTTTTTTTCCCCTTTGACCGAATCGCTCTCTATGCTGTGGTGGCTGTGGTTCCAAAGATACCTTTCTCTGTCCTCTTTTTTTAACCTCACTGTGCAGAGCACAAAGTTTCTTTGTTTTCCATCTTCATTGAATCTCCGCTGCTCAAGCTGTGCAGATTTATTATCGCTCTGAACTTCTGTCTAAACTCCTTAGAAGCAAAATAGTAAATAAATGGATCGAGGCAGCTATTTAGACAGCTGAAAGACAGAGACAGCTTGTAGGCTGTGTAGACAGACTTCTTGTAGTACAGTCTCAGCACACTATGTATCAAGAGGAGGAGATTGTTTGGCGCAAAACAGAATGTGAAGACTAGGAGAACGATGACTGCCAGACGTATTGCCCTCTTTTTCTGGGATGTCTTTGAATCACTGGTCAGCTTGTGTATGACACTGATGTAGCAGAATATTGTCACGCAGAACGGAAGGAGAAAGAGGACAAACACCATGGTGAAGAGGAAGGCTGCCCAGGCCGCCAAGGATGGAAGCATATTTTGCTTCAGTACGTCAAAGCATGTGGTAATGTTGAGCTCAGGGACATGAAAGGTCAGATCTGTTGTCATCAATGGATACAGAGTGCTCAGGACCAAACCCCACATAATGAGGCAGCTGATAATGGTGATCGACTTCTTCTTTCTGATCCGCCTGAACAGCATGGGCCTGACGATGCCCAGATAGCGGTCAATACCGATGGCCATCATTGTTAGGATGGAACAGTACATGTTGGCGTAGAAAACGAGGGTTAGGAAACTGTAAGGGGGCACAAAGAAGAGCAGTATTTTATTTTAATTGCTGGTTGAAGCAAAAATAATCATTAACAGGTTCATGAAGAGGAAGCGAATATTCACTACACTTTCACAGATTTTCTATTTAAAGATGTGGCTACATTCAGTATCAGAGCATCAAGACCATCAACTTCTGTCTCGCACATTTATATAACACAACTTTGTTTTTGTTTTTGGACAGATCATAAAGAGTACCTGCACATATTCGGTCCCAGATTCCATTGATATCCTTTGAGATGATAGGAGATCTGAAACGGCAGTGCAGCACCGAGAGCCATGTCGGTGAGGGTAAGATTTATCATGAAGATGATGGAGGGAGTCTTTGGGGAGGTACGGAAGAGGAGAAGCCACATGGACAGGCCATTTCCTAACAAGTTAATGGCAGTGATGAATATGTAAAAAACCGAGATGGCGACGCCGGCTTCAAAGTTCTGCAAAAAGCTGATCGTGGCGTCGTCTAATTTGCTGGAATTCTGCATCATGTTTGAACCTGTGTACAAGGGTTAAAAAGAGTTTATGAGGCTTATGGAAGACAAATCAATGTTTGTACAGTATACTGGTGGAAGTAAAGCAATGCCATGCACACTATCCTCCTAAGAGCCAGCAGTTCCTTTTTGTCCTCTGTCGGGGACATGAGTCGAGACCTCTACGTCAAGCACCACTTGTGCAATCTATATGAGTCCTACTGTACTGTCAAGGCAAGACTCTGGGATTTTTATTGACGTCACATTTGTTGTTATTGGGCAAACAGAGCACATGAGCTTTTCTTGTCAATATGATGGGAATTGAAGCTTCCACATTTTATGGCCACAAGGGAGGATAAGTGCTAAAACTCAAATTGTTTCTTAAATTTGAGAATCTTAACTTGGGGATTTCCAAAATAAAACTTTTATTCAGTGTCCTTTGTAGAGAACAGCATCACACATTTTCAACCTATGTCCAGACTTAAGGAAGCAGAGGGCAGGATGAGGGAGAAGGGATTTTACTCAAAATTGTGCAATGGGAGTCAGTCTTACTGCTGACTGGGGATGAGGTGGAGGAAGGCCAGACGTTACAACAGGAAGGCTAAAAATTCAGAGTAAGACCTGTCAGTTTCTGGCAATAAGGATGAATCTACTTCCACAGTTCTGAGTGAAATCCTGTCTGCCCCACTGCATGATCATTAGTACCATGGGTGACATGAACATCCCAGGCTGAGGTGAGTATTAGGAGCCTAGAACTGCGCACAGTTTAATAAAAATAAAAAATAAAAAAGCTCAACTATAAGAAGTTACATGTTAAAATGATGCTTTAGTTATCAGACATGTTTCCGTCATTTGTTTTAATATTCATGAAATAAAATTTCTTTTTCATTTTCCTTATCAGAAAACACAAAAATGGAAACAATATCATTACATCGCATCATTCTGTGATCAGACGAGATGTGATGCCCACTACAAGGGAAAGAAGTTTTTTTTAAAAAAAAGAAATCAATAAGATTCAGCATGTTTCTTTGAATAACAATTATTTCCTTCTGGGTTTCAGGAGGATGTAAAAAAATATGTTGGATTTATCAGAAAAATATGCAAACCAATAACCTTAAAATAGATAAATAGAATCATATAAGGGAGCAGCCAAAAGTCAGAAAACACATTTACTGTGAGCGTTCAATATTTATATTCGGTGTAGAACTAAAAAAGATTAAGTCCCCAAAATTTAATGTCCTCCGTCAAAGTAATTTCTTAATTCCACCATTCCTTTGCTCTGCTTGGTTACATTAAAACAGCTTTTTTTTCCCTTTTTTAAAAAAAATTGTTTATCAAGAGATTATACAAAGCAGTTCACATTGTATGCATTTTGCTTAGCTTACAGAAGTTCTCTAAAAACAGCTTTTATCAGTATTTGAACAGCAGCCACAGATAAGCAAACTGAATGGGTAAACCTTAACACCGTTCTCGCCCACACAAACACTGGAAACCGTGTCAAACTTTCATACTGATCAAAGTGTGAATACAAATTTAATTTAAATAAAAATCTCAGCACAAGTAAATGCGTGAAAAAAAATCAGTGCAGAACTCTCCTGGAGGCCAAAGTGCCAAAACTCAGCACAAGCAATCAGAGTTAAAACACTGGTATAAATCAAGTTACATGCACAATTTAAACAATTGGGGACATTGTTTGCACTGACAGTGCACGGTACATCTTAATGTACTCTACTTCTCATTAATAAAAAGAAATGATTTAGGGGGAGAAGGAAAATGCCTCACATCTTGTCTGAATTGCTGTTACAAACAATATTTTTCTGCAGAAGCAAAACTGATTGATCTCAACGTGCAAAACAGATACCCTTGCCCTTATTCCAGGAATCTATATCTGTGTTGATGTTTGCGTGTGCAGGTAGCACATGTGTCGGGTGGAGTTTTCACACAGGAAAAGCGCATGCATGATTTGTGGTGAAGCGTGCCAACTGTCAGTGTAGCTAAATTTTTCAATTATATAAAATACTCTGGGGAGTAGATTGACACGCTCTACTGATGAGATCTTAAAAACGTTAAAACTGTAAGCTGCAAGAGTGAGATGAGGAGCACCTCAGCAAAGGCAATGAACACAAAAACTTTTTCCTCACACATGGTGTTCGTGGTGAAGGGAATTACCACATAACAAAAAAAAAAAGTGAAATCAACAGACCACCATTTTTGAGTCAGTACAACCTTCCTTTTGTTAAGTAATGGAAATTACAATATTGCTTCATCGCTGTTACAGTCAATTTCTATAATTTCATTTTGGAAACTTACTTTTTTACAAATGTAATTTCATCTCATTTCCCAAAAACATATTTTCTGTATTACTGCGATAGCACAGATTTACTACGGTGTTTTGCACATTTATGCTTTTAACACGCACCTTAGTACTTGTGGTTGTTATTCAAACTACTGTAAAATAAGACTGACCGTCATAATCTTTTGCTTTTTGACTCAAGATACTAATAGGTCACAGAGCACATATGGAAACATGAAAGGCTGAATCCACTTTTTGTCAAAAGTTAACAATATACATAAATCATCTAAGAGAATGACAGTGAAAACAGATAAGTCAATAAGATGCCGGCACGGTTTGTATTTTAGGCACATTTCAAGGCATTAAAGTGGGAAACAGAGAG
The DNA here is from genome assembly GCA_015106715.1 of Bujurquina vittata. Classification (NCBI taxonomy): domain Eukaryota; kingdom Metazoa; phylum Chordata; class Actinopteri; order Cichliformes; family Cichlidae; genus Bujurquina; species Bujurquina vittata. The sequence continues at coordinate 71,874 of VUQK01011338.1, forward strand.
TACTGTATAGAGAACTCACCTTTGTGAACGCACGCTGAAGATGTAGTTTGGCATGTGAGTGTCAGTTATAGATGAAGGTACAGATATTGTGACTAAGGAAGGCTGCTGAGGAAATGGGGGTTTAACTATGGTTCCAGAAGCAGAGGAAATGGATCATGTGACCGTCTTTATCCTACCAACTGTACCAACGGCCACCCATTAGATTAAGACTTGGAAATGACACCGCCATGTGTATGACTCACCATATGCTGAACGCATGGAGCTCAGACACATTTTCTGCACGGCTGTCGCATTCCCATATTGTTCTGTAATGACTTGAACCATAACGGTCCTGTGTGATCAGCCATTTAGCAAATAAATAAATAAAAAAAAAATATGTTACTGAACTCTACGGAGAGCTTTTAAAGCTAAAAAAAAAACAACTGTAAACAGATTTATAGCAGACTCTTGAAAGTCTTTGGGAGTTCCCAGTGTGTCATAGTGTCTCTTTCACTTTTACTAATTAGGAATGACTGACATGTGAAGCTACAGGAGAGAAATGTCACAAACTAATACTTGCGACATATATATGTGGGGAAAACATCCATTTGCATCTAAAACTGAATAAAATAAAGAAAAACGACTATTAAGATTTTCACATGCTATGATAAGGCATCATGAGAGTAGGTTTGAGGTTTGAGCATATACCAACTGCCAACTTCCACACCTATATGAATGCGTGAAAGTTGGCAGTTGGTATATGC
>VUQK01011340.1:146-11011 GCA_015106715.1 Bujurquina vittata
TAAAAAAGCACTTAGCTTACTTACACATGGAAGTGCTTGTATGAATGTGTGTGAATGGGGTGAATGTAAACGTGCTGTATAAGCGCTTTGAGTGCTCAGTCAGAGTAGAAAAGCGCTATATAAGAGCTGGTCCATTTACCATTTACCATTCAGCTTGATGGCTCCCTTCAGGGCTCCGTCATCTTGTTCGGGGTTGCAGCTCATGGCTGCAGCTCCGTACAGCTGTCTCAGCAATGTTTCTGTCTCAACTTTGACTCATTGACCCTAAGTCTTTCTCGGAATGCTGTTGGAGTTTTGCTCCCAAACAAGCTTCAGTGTCACTGTGAGCACAGAAGTCCCCCGATGCGAGACTTCCAGCTGCCCGCCCACCTCAGCAAGGCCGGTTACTCTGAAATAACAGTTGGTGCAAAGGCACAACCGACAGAGCCAGTTTGTCGACACAGGTGCAGGGAAGCAACCCTCTCGTCCACTGACGGCAGCTCAAGATGGAGCAGGGTGTGGCTCCTCGTGCTTGTGCACTGATGTCAGCCTGATCTGCCGCTGACCTCTACCTATGTTTTGAATATTATTTTACTCTAATCTCTGTAATATTAAATAAATGTGCCTCAAAATGTTTGGACGAAACCAGTAAGTTACACGTCCACAAGCCAACAAGGATTATTCTCTCAATCGTCTGTTGTAATTCTAAAGATTTTAATGTTTTTTTGTTCTTAATCAGAAAATCACTTCCCATTTAATAAACGGAAATATTTCCCTCTTAAATGCAGCAAAAGAGAAGTCATTTGGATACTGGTGTTAAACAGTCTGATGTGTTGTTTTAACGCCGTGGGTTTAAATGTGACTGCGGACTCAGAGGAGCAGGAAGACGAGCTGCTCGCCCTCCAGAGCAACTTTGACGCAGACGAGTTTGAGTCCGAGACTGCCAGAGAAATGCGAGTGTGTGTGTTGAGCTTCCTGCCGACTTCAGTGTGGCTCTCAGGGAAGGTGAATCATATGCGCTTTCAATGACAGAGTAATGAGCATGTTTTGATAGGATATACTGTATATACGCAGTATAAATATCCTTTAAGATGTGTCTCTTCTTCAACACACCTGAGTCAAGTATAGAAGTCATTAGCAGGACTCTGGAGAACTGGCCTGGATCAGGGACACATCTAAAAGCTGCAGGACACCGGCCCCCCAAGCCTGGACTCGAGGACCCCTGTTCTACACCCAGGAGTCCTCAATGTTCTTCATAGATGTCTCAACAACAGTTTACCCCTCTAACGGGGGCTGCAGGGCTCCAGCTCCCCCTGTTTGTGCTTGTCGAGCCTCTTTGGTGGTTCATCTGAGAGAGAAACGCCAAATGAAGAGGCACTCATAAAATAATCATATGAATGACAACATAATGCAGACACTGACGAGTTTGTGTAGTGTGTGACCTTTACCCTTTAGTACAGGATTAATTCTCATTTGTGTGGACATATTTATGATTAAGAGTACCCGAGCAGCACACGTAAATATCCAGGTGGGCTCATAAAGAATCCCACTCGGTCACTTGACTGTCAGCAAGGTTTGAAGCTTGGGCACAGTCTGACGTCCCGGCTCGAACTGGACTTTGTGTCTCCAGGATGAGTGCGGCTGTAATTCTGATTCGTGACCACAAGAGGGCGGGATTGCGCTCCTATAAATCTGCTGCATGTTTTTAAACTTAACTGATTTCCACGTTTTTAGCACTCTTTAAACTCTACAGCACTGTAATAATAAGTTACTTTGTATCCTTATGCCAGAGGTTCGAAAGTCAGCGTAACAGAGCAGATGAGCAGCCAGAGGCAGGACATGAAAAGCTGACGCTGTCACCAGCTCTGTTGACCTCGATGCACTTGGTGAACTTATTGTATCCCTGGAAGCTGCTGGAAGAGAAATAAAACACTGACTGTGAGTGCAACATCGCATTTCACCCTGTTTCACAGATGAGCGGTGGGGAAATCAGTGCAGCTCAGAATAAAGGTCAGCAGGGGCAAAGTACCAGTCAAAACCACACACACACACACACACACACAGGCCCCTAAACTCGGAGTGAGAAGGGTAGGCGGGCTGATCCTAGAGTGGACATACTTCTAGCACCCGCAGACAGGCTCGAGTGTGTTAATGTGTTAGTCACAGTCTCTAAGCTTAATGTGAGGCGTTGTTTTCTCTCTCTTTATCTCCCAGACACTGACGGCTGTATTGACTCAATAGGAGGAGGGCAAACAATCAAGCAAACATTTACTTTCCTTTACCCGACTGAGCTCTCTGAGCATTTGTGTGTGTGTGTGTGTGTGTGTGCCCTCCTGTCCCCTGTGCATGTATCCGTGTGTGTGTGTGTGTCATCGTCTTTCTGAGGATTCCCACCCACAGTTTCAGGAGAACTTCACTCAGTCGTCCATCCCAGTGTGGAGAAGAGTCGAGCATTCCCTTTTTGAGCTCAGCAGGATCGACAGCAGACCTCCACCTTCAGAAACTGTAAGCAGCTGTTTATAGATAAGAGTTTGTAGCATGCAGACTGTGAGCATGCATATGTTTCATGCACTAACGGGCATTTTCAGGTCGATCCAGTGAAAGTTATCGGGGTTGGGAGGTCATTTCAGCCTCAGTTTGGGTCGCTGAGGTTTGTCTCTTCTGTGTCTCGTAGCAGAACAGAGCCAAACAGCCAAGAGGATCAGAAGATGAGGAGTGGAGTGGGGCTGTGTGTGGTGGGCCTGCTGTGCCTCTACAGCTCAGTGTTCGGACAGGTGAGGAGAGAATATCAGAAACCGTAACTAAAAGCTGGTTTTCTGCCTTTTAAACCTAGAAGAGACGCTTGAAGAAGAAGAAATTTTCACACCTTTTACAGCAGCACAAGTTGCAACACCAAAATTTATGAGGAAGTCGAATGCAGCGGAGCACCTTTTCAGGTGTTTTCTCATATCGGGGTATGGACCTGAAAAGTCCATACCCCGATGAAAAGAAAGGTGAAAGTGTTGATTTTAACTGTGTTATTTATGCCTGGGCAGTTTGCAGAAACATGAATGCTCTCAGCTAAATTCCTTTTAAAGCGCCTGCAGAGATAAGACTATTGGTATTTACACCCCCCACCCTCTGAAAAAACCCCTCTGTGGGTCATTATTCCAACCTCAGCAGATCCTTTATTCCTTCTTTTGATCCAGGAGGCAGCGGAGGTCCAGTCTGGCGTCCTGATCTTCTGTGACGACCCGTCTGTGGAGAAAGCTGTCCACAGCGCCGTGCACAAGTTCAATGAGAGGCTGACCACCGGGTATAAGCTGGCCCTCTTTCAGATCCTGAAAGCCAGCAAGGTGAGTGCAGACCGATCTGTTAATACACTGAAACAGGAGCAGGTTCATCATATGATCTTTATACAAGCTCATGAAACAAGGAAAACATGCTGTGACACTTTGACTTGTGGTGCACATTGCATGTGTGTGTGTGTGTGTGTGTCCAGTCAGAGAATGGCTCAGACTCGGTGTATTCACTGGATTTCACCAGCAGGAGGAGCGACTGTCCAGCAGGGAGCAGTAAACCCTGGACAGACTGCGACTATTTGCTCGTTGAAAACATGGTAAAAACACTGAGATCAAAGCGAGCTGTTTCTGCCGCTCCTGCACCCATTAAACTCCTGTCCAGGTAAAAAATATTTATCTGCTGTGTTTCTCCAGAATCCGATTTCATGCAACGCCACGGTCCAAATGTCAGAGACCGAGTCTGACACTGAGCAGGTGGACTGCCAGATTGGTGAGTGAGGGGACGACCTCATCACGATTTGGGTGGATAAACAATCAGATCAGAAAACTTTTTTAAAAAGCTGTTTTTCATCTTGATAAAAAAAAATTGTATTTGCAGTAAAGCTTAAAGAAGATGCTCTCACACTGCTGCTCCCACTGAGCAGGATTATTAATCCTTTCAGCCTGGGACGTCTGTGGACACAGGACCAGAGGCTTTTTAAATACTTTTTGATGGCTCTTGTCATGTGAGGACGGGGCCATAAAGACTGTCCCTCCAATAATGAACTGAAATCAATAATGTCCACAATTCTTACAGCACGACTCTTGTTTATCAGAGTACAGCGACCTGACAGTGAGTCACCAAGGAAAATGTGCATTGGCAGGAGCTGGGGAAACAGAGGGGGGCTGATTGGGTAACATACAACACTATCTGCAAACACAATATTAACTTTTAAAAGGCAGTGACACAGTCTAGACTTTAATCTGTTTGCCTAATCAGCCTGAAAGAGATTTTACTGCAGAATTTTGCAACTTTTGAATGGTCGGGTTGTAAAACTCATGTATAAATGAAAGTAGAGTTTGCTTGCTTCACGCAGCATGTGGCTGCAAAGAAATAAAACTTAAGCTAGGTTAAGTAAACAGGCAGAATCAGCTTTTTCTTTCTTTAATGATAAAATTGAATAATGGTGATTAAATTAATAGAACATTAATATAATACAATCAACATCTGTGTCAGTAATCTGCCCATCCAACGTGGGACGGCTGGAGCGTATCCGAGCCGGCGCTGGGTGAGAGGCAGGGTGCAACGTGGGACTGACACCCAGACAATGATAATGATCATACAAAAACTTTAACTGTATCTACCTGTAAACTAGACAAACTGGTTTTCTTCTTTGTGGTTCATGAAGACCTTTCACCTCTCATCCAAGAGCCTTTTTCAGTTCTAACGACTGAAGGAGAGTCCCTGGTATTTGACCCCTACTAGTGCAATTGTCCCATTGGAGGTGGTCCTGAGCGTTGTTGACAGACATGGTGATGATGTGAGTCAGTGAGGGTCTCATAAACAGAAGTGGGAATCAAGGCGTGGGTCATTACCTTCACAGGGGCCAACATCACCCCATCCTGCCATTATTACGGTCTCATGCATTAAGGTGTTGGTGGTACCCACTCTAATGGTGTCGACCCCATCAGGCCCCTGAGATGCTTTTAGAGGTTTTGTGAAATCAAAGATCCTACAAACTCCATCCCAGTGCACATAGACCCACCTGACCCAGTGCAGGAAACAGTGTGTGTGTGCTCATTTAATCTGTCAGGACTTGTATTACTGCTTTAAAAAAAAATATTCCACGTTTAACTAGCGAGATGCAACATTTTCCTCCCAGTGCACCATGACCATCAGATCACAAAAACAATATTATAGAATATTTTCTCACACAGGTCTGTTTGTATTCCATATTTTATGTTCCATCATGCATATTGAGACCATGTTGTGTTGCTCTGAACACATGCACAGGGAGACTGGAGCTGTGGCTTTCTTTAAATAAATTAAAAAAAGATTTAAAAAACCACTCAAAGTCAGCTTTAACCGACCTTTAGGGTTCTATATGTAAGACTAGTTCATGAATCTATCTTGTCTCTATCTATTTGCCTCGAGCAGTTACTGGAATATGAGCTGATGCTTTCCTTCACAATGACGTTTCTCCTCTGCAGAAAGTCACGTCTTTTCGGAGAAAGCATCCTGTTTGGGCTGCCCAGAGACCATCGATGAGAACTCAGAGGACCTCAAGTCCCCCCTCTTTGCCTCCATCTCCAAGTATAACTCCATGTCTGACTCGACTCACCTGTTCAATCTGCATGAAATTGGCCACGCCACCAGACAGGTACAGCAGGTGGCATCAAGTGAGGGAAAATGGGGAGGATAAGTTAAAAAACTCACCTCTTTTTCTTTATATACTTTTTAAATGTCTGTAGGTGGTTGCAGGTTTCAGATACAAGCTGACCTTTGACATGAAGAAGACCATCTGCTCCAAGGCTGACCACACAGACCTCAACGAGCTGTGCGTCTCCGATGAAAACAATCTGGTAAAATGTGAACTCGACGCACAAATCACGTCAGGAACAACAGCGTGGTTCTCATTGTGCGTTTTGTGCATTTGCAGGAGTTTGCTAACTGTAACTCCACAGTGGATGTGGCACCTTGGAGACACGAGCCACCGCAGGCCCACATAGAGTGTGCAGCAGGTCCAATGTCGCACACTGTAAGACCCTCTTCTCACAGAACAACCAAACACGAGCAGAACAGAAATTAAATCGATGCCAAACTTTTCCTTTTACCATCACCCCAATCCCTCAATAACGGAGTAATGCGTGAAACCAAACTGTAGCTACATGAAGAAAATCTTCTGTAAAAACCTTTAGAATATAGTTTGAAGATTTGTGGCTCATAAATATTTTATTGGAAAGGCATAGAAATGTGTAGTATTGCAGGTTTTGTTGCATAAGTGTGTGAAATATTACTTCCTCCAAAGCTCCATGCTATATAAGCAGTCAAATTGGAGTGAATTTAAAGTAGCTTAATAAATTCTGCCATTATATTATTAAATAAATGCAGTCTACATATTAAATGGTTTTAGCCTGTACCAAAAAAAGCCAAAATATTACCACATATTTGGCAGAAATGCTTTTTTTTTTTTCTTACGTCTCCCTCCAGTCAGTTACCATACCGTGCAAAAAATGAGCCACTGATTTTCAGTCCAGCTCTTGTATAATTTCAGCCTACCTCAGTCTCAAAGCACGTCTGATGATGCTTCAGTGACCTGGATCAGCTCAAGTGCCACAAGCACGTCTCAGGCCTTTTTTTTAAGGCGTGCCTTTCTTCAGTTCATCTGCTGGAGATAGTTATTCTAGGCCTGCCACTTTGTCTGCTTATTCAGTTTTCTCAGTTATCGTTGACATTTTTTGTAGATTCAACTAAAGAAATGGGAATAAATGATGCGTTTCTGCGACATGCTGCTAGTAACAAAATGTTTAAAGATGCAGCTTAAAATGAGTTCATTGTCAGGTACAAGGACTGGACTGAAACTGAGTGAAAAAGCAGCCAATGTCTAAAGAACTGACGCTCACGCTTTTTCATTCAGATATTCGCCAGGCGCCGTCCTCCTGGTTGGTCTCCTCTCAGGAACTTCTCGTACGAAGTCAAACCCAGGCCAGTACCTTCATCTCCACCCTTGGAAAACCTTTCCACAGTCACAGCCAAAGACAAGTCATCTGAGGAGGACACCACAACGGCCACACCGCTAGTTTCACATGACCACCCCTTCCACTGCCCATCCAAGCCCTGGAAACCTTTCAAACCTCCCCGTTCTGCAGCTCCTACCAAAGCTACTGTACAGGCGGCCTCCCCACAGCCCCCAGCAGATGATGCCTTCAGCGATAAAGACCTGTTGTCATAATTCTTTTCCTCAAGAGAGCCCGATTCATACCAAAAAACCAAATACTAGTCATACTCAGAGTCAGTTCTGGGGTGATGATCATCTTCTGGGAGTATCCAGGTTTTAAATGATACAACAGATGGTTTCAGTTAATAAAATCTCAGTACAAGTTAAAATCCCAAAATAATAAATGGAAGGGAAAGCAATTTGTTTGGGTGTCAAAAGTTGTCAGAAAATAAAATGAAATATGAAATAAAGACACAAGTCCACTTTTAATGGCTAAAGAAAGTGAAGCCTGTTTGAAATCAGTGTCAAAGAGTTGAGCTGAAAAAAAAAATAGAGGAATTTCATAAAAGCGTGGGAAAGGTCTGTGCTGCTTCATGTGTGAATATAAATGCTGACTCATTCACGCTTAAAATAAAGAAATTTGGTGGAAAATTTGCGAGAGGTAGGGCAGCGCCAGAGCAAACAGAGCTGGGTCAATCTTTAACAAATTTATTTGTACATCTTCACAGGACACTCAGATGACCAGTCAGTCAGTCAGGGTACAAACCTTTACTCTGTGACCAGCAAGCCGAAACCAAACAACATTTATAAATAAAAACACAGGTTACTGTGAGGGCAAACGTGTCCTAGAAACTAGCAAACTTAAGGCATTCTTTTATAAATGTCTGTATGGCTGCCTATTAGAATACATTATTTAAAGAAAAACAAAAACAAAATGCACCAAGAAGAGTATCCAGCTTCACCCAATCTCATGCAGGTAGGCTGTGAGAAACAATACATTGGCCCGGTGTACATTCATTCATAGTATAGGCTAGAGTTCTGACAACATGGTATGTTATGGAAATATATTAGTACTGCATACAAAAACATTACATGAAACCACAGAGCATTTAGTCAATGTGTGTGAGACTCTGAGACACTTCCAAACCTCCAAGTTGAATACAAATGATCAGTAATTGAATTAATTTGTCATGTGTCTTTTCTTTTCCTGCAAGAGTTCAAACCCCTCCATGTCTGCTCAGTTCACTGTGAGAGAGAGACCACTGAAGATCTGTTGCTTCAGGGCCCCTCCATCTAGAAAAGGTGGCCACAGTAACATGAACACCTGGCCACCAGGTGAACAAATAGGAGCAGAAACGGAGAAAGCCTTAGATCATAAACTCTTCACAAAGATACTGTGGATATTGCACTGACTTGAACTACATTTGCTTGATATTTGTGTTATTATGGCCACAGTTTGCAAAGTGAACAGTGTTCCCTCCACTCTGATATCAACCAACTCAGCGAATTAGCAAAAACAACAGTAATGGATCTCTGTGACAGCGTCCTGCAGATCGCCTATTCATACAAACTGTAACAAAATGAGACAAATCAGTGATGGAGTGATAACACAATTTGTAAATCCGAGCCTGTGTTGAGCCGTGTGAAAGTTAAAAGGGAAAAATGAAGCTTGGGTGCAATTAAAGCGTTCGCTTCAGGGAGGAAATACTAGTGCAACAGTTGCTGCAGAAATACTGCACCACTTCATCACCGGGGGGTGTACTCGGAGGGGCATCAAACAAGCACGCTCAAACACAACGCACAAATTTTCGCTTACAGCAGGAAGTGGACATTAGACTCTGTGACGTCAAAGCTGGCACCTGATCTTAGAAATTTGAAAGAGAGCAAACTTTCAAGAAGCCTGAAATGCATTCCTGCAGCATCAGTAACATTCACTGCAGCCTGTACACAATGCTTCAGCCATACAGTACGACACAGACACGCACGGCACCCCTACACCTCAGCTCTAAAGCAAACAACAAATACACCTGTGGTTTCAATTCGGGACATTTCAAGTAAAACAACTAATATCCAGGGAAAAAAAGTTCCCAAGCTTACCCTCGTTTATGTTTCCTTGCAAACGATGCAAAAAAACCTTCAGCATTGTTTGTTTTTCTTCTCTGGCACAAACCAGCCAGTAGAGACAGAGAGAGAAAATGATTTATAAAACAGCATCAGCGCTAGTGTCGCCACACAGACACATGGAACAGGTTCATACATACATAGTGTGGGGGTTTCATTGGAGCCTGCCAATGAAGCTCTGCAACCTGTACAGAAAAGGGCGCGCACACACGCACGCGCACACACACACTTTGTTTGGAGGGTACATGGGTATTAAAGATAACACTACACATAAAGCCTACCATAGAAAAAGAGGTTAGACCGTAACTATACACACATACTACTTAATGCTGCTTCAAAATGTACATCTTACATACATACTGGTTATGCTGCTCGAGAAACATGCATACTAGGCTAACTTTCTTCTTACACAGTCCTTCTGGACGAAAAGGCATTGAGAACTAGAGTTTTTCTTTAAGTGCATACCCCAGCTTTTTTCCTCTATTTTTTTTCTTTTTTTTAAATTTTAAATAAAATTGTAATATGCCTCACTGCATGATGCTGTTCAAGCATTAGCTTTTGCAGACATCAGCGATGTCTGATTTGGCACGTGGAGAAACCAAAGGGATGCGTCCTGTGCCGATAGCCTGCTGTGTTTAGTGGCACTGCATTCCACTTCAGACAAATAGAAAACATGACGCAAAAAGATGGGAAGTCAACGTTAGCGACTGGATACATTCTAGCCATAAATGCTGCAATAACATGACACACGTGTGCGCGCGCCACATCACAGCAGAATACAAATTTGGCTTTTCTATACAATCAGCAGTTGAAGCGGCAAAGTGCAGACTGTTTCCCACTGGCATGCCAGGTTGCAGAGCACAGTGTCCAAATGTGTGTCTGCATGCACCGTGAGAGGCCCCATTTCTTGTAAAAACAAGAGCACGGCACGAGAGAGCGATGAAGCCATTTAAGGCCAGCTGCAGTCGGCCTTAAGGACACTATGAAACAGTTTTCAAGCCGCTTCATGTGAAACTGTTAACTCTTCTTATCTCATAAGATTTGCCAAAAAAACAAAACAAAAATTGGCTCTGGTTGTACGTGCAAAGCAACCACTAAGATGAATTTTGATTGTGAACGCCACATAACCCCACCCTGCCCCAGTGCGCAAACAAAATTTGCAACTAATGCAGCTTCAAGTTTATTTATTCGTTTCATTACCGTTTTTTGCCTCCTGGTTACATGACAACCAAAGGAGACGATCTGGTATCTGCTAAGCCAGACCCCATGTGGAACCACGCCAACATGGAGCCACGCCCCCTGAATTTCTAAATGAGTCTGGTAACTGAACCTTCCCGGGATGATGATACTGCTAATTCACTGTTTTTCCAAATGTTCAAAAAAAAATCTCTATTGGGAAATATCTAACAGATTTCAGCACTTTGAGCTAATTTCCAAAAACGGTAAGGTTATCTGCTTAGTGAATGCCATCTGAATGAAAAAGAAATAATTAAAAAACTATTTCAAATGTACTTTTCCATTTTAATGACATTCTAATGGGAGACATGCCAAACCCCACCAACACGGTCAAAAGGAAGCGATGCACTGAGGCGGTCGAATCACTGTCTGAAACTGCCGTGATTTTTGACTTAATAGTGCCGTCAGGGTTTGCTTAGGCAGAGTCTGTAGGGCTTAACAGTGTGCAGTGTTGTGCTGTGATGCCAAGGCATTTAATCAAGAGGAAGACGTGACATTCCCCCCGGCCTCTACTTGCCAAAAAAAAAAAAAAAAAAAAAAACCAAAAGAC
>VUQK01011340.1:11031-29780 GCA_015106715.1 Bujurquina vittata
GGCAAGGGTGGTAGGGCTTAAAAGGGTGCAGTGTTGGGCTTGGACCCCAAGGCATTAAAAAAAAAAAAAAACAGAACATCCCCCCCGGCCCCTACTTGCAAAAAAAAAAAAAAAAGATACACAGCCAGAGGCTTGATATAGGTCCCATTATTCAAATGTGAGATTGGCACTTTAACACTTTCCATTTTGCATCAGTTAACAAATTATTCCAAGTAGGGCTGAAAACTAGCCACAATGAAATAAGTATGGCCAAATTAGATAATTAGATATTACGTATAAAGAAAAAGACTTAAAAAAAAAAAAGCATCAGCATTCTTACTTTGTGAATGTGAGCAAAAAGAAAGGAGGGGTAAGCACTCGTGGTAGTGAGAAGCTGCAAAAATATAACAGATGCATAAAACTTCAATTATATTTACAGACACACACAAAAAATACCGTGTTTCTGAAGAGTCAAGTTCAGGTTTTGCCTTTTGTTGAAACTGAAAGAAACTATATACATAAATAAATTTAAAAAGTCATAATAAATCTGTATATTATTCTCTAAGTGCTGTTTTTGATGGAAAGGCATCATCACCCTGAAGTTTCTGCAGGAGTCTAAAGCTGCACCACCAATGTTCTCAGGGGTGGAGCCCTGACTCAGTGAGGCCATAGGGGTGGGGGGGCAGCACAGAGCTGTGCAAAACAACTCAAAGACTCTGCTGCAGATTTGGAAACCTTGATGTTTCCACACAAGGAGTTCAAAGGAAGGAGATCCAACTCCAAATCATCTGCAAAGGGCAACTTCACCATTGTTTTTGTTTGGGGGGGGGGGTGTTGAGGAAGCACAATAGGGTACATCTTCATAGCAATGAGGAAAATGCTCTCATGTAGACCCTGAAACAGCGGATACTGGGACGGCATCATCAAGACCACACAAAACATGGAAACCGCAGAAAAAACAAGAACTTTGTTCATATAATAAAAAAAATAAAAAAAAATCCAGCTGCAAACTTCCATCCTCAGGGAGCTGTTTGTGGTGTCTGCGGTAAAGGAGACGTGCCTTGAAAGACTCTTGCTGCATCTGAGTGAAGCACTCCATGGTGGGACTGTGACTGTGTGCAGGATCAGTTTAGTGCATGCTGTCTAATTGTGTGGAATATCCAGTCCATCTTTGTGGTCCACCCTCCATGGTGAGCATCATTCATCTGTTTCATGAAATAGTCCAATGCCTCCTGCACCGTGATGAAAAACAACATGTTAGACAATAAAAGACTATAAAAAAGTTGATGCAAAATACATATTCAGAAGTTTAAGAAAGCCAAATGTGTGCCTGAAAAGTAATATATAGAAATAAATATGTAAAAAATAAATATGGTTGGAAAATGTCCATTTTACCTGCTCTGTTTTCTCTAGCGCCAGCGTCTTTCTAATGTAGGCAATGTCATCAAATGACTGCAGCTCAGGCATACCAGAGCCAAGCATCATGGAGAACAGGTTGATGAAGAGGTTGGCATGCTGCCGGATGGCTAGGTAAGCTTTATAACACATCTCCTGGAACCTGGAGCCAGATGGTGAATTTGGTCAATAAAAAACAAAATCTCCTTCTATGCCTGTACACAATAAGGCAGTGACCAACACACACACACACACACGAAACAACTATGAAAGAAAAGCAGAGTTAAGAGTACCTTTCAAACTCTTTGGTCTTTGCGCACTCCTGGGACCCCTTGCTGATGACGATGAGGAAGTCTTGTGTCAGAACAAAGGGCACTCGCTCTCTTTTGTAGCCAAACTTCTTTTTCTTATGATCCAGGAAATGTCCAAAATCTATGTGAAACAGCTGAAGGAAAACAAAAAGAGAATCAGAGAAAGTCAGAGTTACTAACAAGTAAACTTCCTCTGAGGTCAAATTCATCCACTAAAGCCAACAGAGACGAGCACTTCTCCAGCGTAGTACTTATCCTTATTTTATACACTGAACAATAACAACTGCATTTTATTTATTTAAGCAATTAAGCACATTATTAGCAACCCAATCTGCATTTATAAAAATATAAAAAATAAGGAGATTATTTCTGGTTGAACCCAAAACGCTCAGGCATGGTGACAGTGATATACAAGGCAAGCCTTCCCCACTATGGTTCAGTCTTACTAGAGTAAAAACTCTGGTGTTGAGGATGTTGTGTGTGCAAGGTGATTGCACAGCTCACCTGTGTCCAAACAACTGACTGCAACACTTGCAGACAGATTGGTGAAGGTTCACAGGTTCTGTGATGCATCTCTTTGTAACACGGGACTCGAATCAACTGTTTGCATTCTGGTCATTTTTGCTTCCTGCAGCAACTACATCACTATCTGTGGAAGAATTTCTGAATTTGTGTTTCAAATCTATAAGGTTCTGGTATTTCTGGTAATACTCTAAATGTGAATTTCTGTGTATGTAAACAGTCTCAATTTTGCAGTTTCTTACAGACTGCATTTACTGCCAACTTGACCCCATTCAATCACAAGCTGAAAGATTTGATTTCATCTTACTGCTGGTTAAGTGCTGTCTTGATGCACCAAAGGATGCTTTGAAAATGGCAACTGACAGAGTGGTCACAGACATAGCCTCCATCTTTAAAGCAGCCATTTCAAATGGCAGTGAGGTTACAAGTTCTTTTCACACAGACCTGCAACTTTGTGTATGTGTGCATATTCAAATCACCTGTCCATCATCTTTGACCATAATGTTGCTGTTGTGCCTGTCTCCTATGCCAAGGATAAATGTAGCTACACAGTAGCCAGCACAGGACCTGGTGAACAGATCTACAGCCATGTCGTACCTGCAAAAACACACACAAAAAAAAGAAAAAAAAACACATAAAAATACAAAGATACAATAAACTTGGATTTCTAAAAAGAAATACATGGCTACGTGGAGTACAGGGCTAGAATCACATCAATTAATGCATAGCCACAAACTACAAGCCAACTCAGTCCTCTACTGGACGCAATTCACTAACGCATGATGAGGATTCTGCACACACACACACACGCGTGCACGCACACACACACACACATACACACGGGCAGAACTCACATCTCGCCCTTGTTCTTGTCCTTGAGCCACTGGTGCAGAGTATTCGAGTTGAACTGAAGTGCCCCTTTCAAGCCTCCTTTACACTGAATCTGCATGATGGTGTGGGAGTTACGAACAACCTCAATGAGACCAACGCAATCTCCTAATGACAGACAGCCATAGGGCAACATCCTGGAGACAAAAACACAATTTCTTAGCCCCGTGCATGGCCACATCAAAGAATAAGAGAGAACACAAAGAAACAGAATCAGTCAGAAAGAGATAATCAGGAGAGAGAAAATAGTACCGTAGGTCCAGTCCCTGATTCTGCCAAATATTCTCCATGATCTTAATAATCTGCAATGTCAGCATATCCTGGCGCAAGTCTAACACACACGCGCACACACATAAGTACACGCACACACACACAGAGTTAATTACATCCTGGGATACTTGCAAATTAAACAAGTACACAATATAAGGATAATTTTTTTCCAATTATAATAGACAATCAGGCCTGCCAAGAAGCTCTGCAGGCTCTGAGCACCGTTTTGTGTCAACATTTAGGAGTGGGTCTGTGAAACATGCTGCATCCTCCATAAAACAAACCAGTTTGTGAGCAGTTCTCACACAGCTATCACAAAAGGAGTAGTGACAGATCACTAAAAACGTAAGTAGCTGCCTAAATCGTTGCAATATTTTTTTCAAAATAAATTAATAAAAATGTGGTCCTGTCACTTAGTGTCTTAAGTGTGTTTGTGTTACCATCTCCATTCTTGAAGATGATCTCGTTGTTCTGGAAGAGCAACTCAGACATGATGTCGGGATTCTCCCAGTTCAGCCACAAAGGCCTCTTTGCTGATGACATGATCCTGCATTCATCCAACCTGTACACAAATTCAAAATGATTCAAGCTATTACCACGACATTAACACAGACACACACACACACACACAGCAGCAAAAACAAATTTTGACCTCAGGTTTCCAAGTTGATGAGCAGGGTTGAGCGGTGAGGTGAAGTTCTGTAGAGCATCCATGTAGTCTGGTCTCTTCATCTGTTCCACGAGAAACCGCATCTGGACCTGCACGAGACACACACACACACACACACACAACACAAAAGCCAAAAAAGCCAAAATGTAAATAGATGAAGAATCAGTACCACAGAATGTTTCTTATCCTGTAAGCAGCAGTTTTTAGACATAAAATAAAACCAGTATATATCCATGTGTTGCACTAATTATTACCTTCTGCGTCTCATCCTTCTTCTCCTGTTTAAGGATGTCGGTGAGGTTTATGAGCTTTTCCATAGCCTCCACTTGCCTGCTCAGGTGTTTCAGGTACATGCCACAAGCCCTACAATAAGCCTCTAATAGCAGCCCAAACCTCTGGCTCACTGTTTTATTGTGCATTTCTGACCTGCAAGAAAGCCACACAGACAACGATGAGATAGAAGCAGCGATGAAAGACGAGTGTTTCAGCCTTCTGGAGGGATACAAGGAAAGGAAGGTACATAAAAATAAACAAACAGTAGTATGAATGGTGACTCACTTGAGATGCCAGAAGAAGAAATGCCCTATCCGCTGATTGGTCAGGGCCTTTTTGAGGAGAAAACGGGCCAGGGGATTGTCAAGATACTGCTCGTATTTTAATACCTAGAAGACAGAGGGAGGAAAGATTCGAAGTAAACAATAAGACATATTCTTTGATCCCTTCCCACCATGGGGTCTCTGTACACTGAACAGAGAAGAGCAAGCCAAGCTAAAACACAAAGGCTGAAAGAATGCACTCCAGTGATGAGATTCTAAACATACTTAATGTCTTCCTTTTAAATCCCAGTTTTTCCATCAACCAGTTCTCTGAATTTAACAGATCCAACACTTGATTGGACCTACCTGTACAAGCTGGATTAAGTACTGGGACAATTTGTCATCAGTCAGGTATTTGTCAAGGCAGCGTACAGCAAAGTGCCTGACCATGGGGTCTGGATAGTTACAGTCCAGCAGCTCCATGGCCTGCTCAGGACGGATAGATGGCCACTCCTTCAACAGACAGTACATCTAGGAAACAGGCAAACCAAGAACTATGAAGCTGTGTGCATCAGTAACAGACTTTTACAGCATTGTAAGGTTTTACCTTACAATATAAAGTGCCTTGAGGCAGCTGTTGTGTAACAGCATTTAACTATGTATTGAAACTCTATTCCATGTCAGACTAATATGTGAGAATGTTTAGACAATCATAAAGTGGCATGATGCTACCTGTGCTACTTCATCTCTGGAGTTCCATTTAACAGCGAGAAGGATCTTGGGAAGGATCTCTGGGATGTTCATGCAGTAGTGCCTGTTTGAAAGAGGGTTACATGCTGTGCACTGGATCCCAGTTTATTTCATATCCAGCTTTGTTTTACATTTATATTTTTAGTTTATAGTTCTCTGTATTTAAATGTAATTATGAAAGCACTGGCTCTAAATAAAGTATGTGCCATATTTGCTTAAACGGGAGGGTACCTATGTCTCCAGAGAAAGTCTTTCTCCTGCTCAGTGATTTCTGACAGAGGGTCCCTGTTACTCAGCTGTCTCAGCTGCTCGGTGTCACTCTCGGTTAGGGCGTGATCTCTGGCCACTCGATTGCTCTAAAACATAGTAGAAATGAAACATGCTCAAACACTACATTTTTATATTAGACATTAAGATTGTACAGTGTAGCAGCCATTACCAATATATAAAACTGGTTTTAAAAAAAAAAAATAGTTTCACAACACTACCAGCAGACAAGAGGAATACAGGTCAAGGCCAGGGACAATGCTTTGAGATTTAAAATGAGTCATCACAGAAACAGTAGGAAGCAACCAATGCGTATTATATTCACTGTGGCTAGAAAGGCACATTTTATTCTTGTAAAACAAGTAAGTCTACAAAGTAAAAGAATATTTTAGTAATGCAGCTGCAGAATGACAGATTGGTTCTGAAATGTTTTTGGTAAACACCGAGCCAGAGCTGGGACACAGCACAGCCACATACAGCGCATTTCGTCTGAAGACTCAGGCTGTGCACGACTCCGACAATGCCCTCCAATCCTGAAATGAAGCTTTCTCGTTTTCTTCATCGCATTCAAAAGCATAGTCTTTTTTTGTCCCTTGTCTAATCATTAAACATCCTTTAAAAAAGCAAGTGATTTCTGACTGTACAATACTGAGACAACTATAAATATTTTTCTGGACAAGAGATATCAATGTCACACCACACAGTGTAAGATGGGCACTATTACATTTGACACACATATCAAAAATAATACCTAATCTCACACTGTTCACATCCTCTCACGTGGCATAGTAACTCCAACATGTCACATTAACACATCAGTCACGGTTTTCTCCCACACCTCATCTAGAAATCAGATAAGACCCACCATCATCTTCACAGTCATAAATAAAGACAGACACTGACTTACACTGTGCCATGCAAAAGTGTTATCTATTAGTGACCTTTTTATTTTCCACAAATGTCTAAAGAGGGGGGCGTGGATGGTGGGCTTTTGTCACATTTTCCTGAATGACTGTGTGTTTGTGTGGCTTGGAGTTTGATGGGTTTACAGGTTTCTGATGATGAGTTAGCAGAGCTTGATTAGCATTTTGTGACTTCAGTTGTTCACAAATACAACTCAACATGTCCAGCTCCTCACACAGGAAAAAGCTAACTGATGTAAAAACTGGCCCTAATTTGTGTTGTGCTGCCAGTAGTAAATGTGTACAAACCTTTGCATCAACATGATTTTGTTAAGCTACTTTATAAACTGACTATTGTAATTCATTATTATCAGGCTGCCCTAAAAGCTCCCTGAAAAGCCTTCAGCTGATCCAAAATGCTGCAGCTAGAGTACTGACAGTGACTAGAAAGAGAGAGCAGATTACTCCCATATTGGCTTCTCTTCATTGGCTCCCTGTTAAAACCAGACTTGAAATTTAAATTCTTCTCCTCACAGACAAGGTCTTTAAAATAAAATAAAAAAAAAAAAAGGCCCCATCTTATCTTAAAGACCTCATAGTACCGTATCACCCCACTAGAGCACTTTGCTCTCAGACTGCTGGATTACTTGTGGTTCCTAGGATACTTAACCTAATTTCCCGGACGGGACCTTCCCCAAGGAATCAATAAAGTGTAAGTTTAAATCATCCTTAAGAGTAGAAAGGGAGGCAGAGCCTTCAGCTTTCAGGCCCCTCTTCTGTGGAACCAGCTCCCAGTTTGGATTCAGGAGAGACACCCTCTCTTTTAAGATTAGGCTTAAAACTTTCTTTTATGAGAAAGCATAACCCCAATTGTGTACATCACTTTCTATAATTATATCATATACTACAATATTCCTTTTCTGACATCTACCTAAAATTATTATGTAGGCAGAAGATGAATTTTTTTCTCACCAAAATTCCTGTACTGTACTGTACTAACGGGGTTGTAGTTAGGGCTGGATCAGGTGACCCTGAACACTTTGCTTAATTGTGCTGCAACAGGCCTCGTTTGCTGGAGGCATCCCTTGATGAGTGTTTGTTTCACCCACTTCTTTTCATTCTATCTTTATACAGCACTCTGCATTTAATCATTAGTTATTATTAATCTCTGGCTCTCTTCCACATTGCATCTTTTTCTCCTGTGTCACTCCCAACTGGTCACGGCAGATGACTGCCCCTCTCTGAGCCTGATTCTGCCAGAGGTTTCTTCCTCTTAAAAGGGAGTTTTCCTTCCCAATGTCACCAAGTGCTTGCTCACAGAGGGTCATCTGACTGTTGGGGTTTTCTCTGTATTATTGAGGGTCTTTACTCTAGAATATAAAGTTCCTTGGCAGCTGTTGTTGCGATTTGCCGCAATATAAATAAAACTGAATTGAACTGAACTATAATTAGAGCTAAGGGCGTGTTTTGCACAACACACATATCTGTGATTACACTGCACCATGTGAGAGGATCTGAACAATGTGAGATGATGTGTTAAGTTATTCACGGTTTGTGTATTGAATGTGAGGAATGCCCAACTCATGAGGATCATGTGATCCCAACAAAGACTCTGTGCATACCTGGAATTAACAGGCATCTTTGGTGAGCCAATCACAAGCAGACAACTCCTGGAGTGTCAGTTCGCACCAGGCATTAGAATAAATGTCTATATGGAGCCTGATGACTGTCTGAGATTTGATCTCATTTCCAAGCTCTATTTGAAAATATAAAGGCACATGCTAAAATAAGAACCAAGTACTGTATGTTGCCATTTTAACCATAAGAAAGGGAGCGGTGCTCTTTCCATGCCTGGTCTGTTGAGTAAGCTTCACTCCAGAAAACATTTGTGTACACCCTGCTACAAGACTGTAGAAATTTGTGGTCCAGACCCCTTCCAAATATGGTCTGAAAGAGTGGATCGCAGTGCAATAAAGCACACACCTGGGACAGCATAAATAAATGACCAAATCTCTCAATCTACATACAAGTCTTATGAGAAGGGACGTTCAAAGCCCTCCCTCCCTTTATTGTGTTTCATATTAATGTAACTAAGGTATTTATCCTTTTTGCCAAAGTACAACTGCCTGTCACCAGTACTACGAGGTTAATGTTCTCCAAATGTGCACAGATCTTATACTTCTGACCTGCTGTACAGCGCTCACACCTGCAAGCTTCCTGCTGGTCTCAGAGATTAGTTTAGCATTTGATTTGTCCTTACATAAATTGTGAAAACACAAGGTTGTGATGTCTCTATTTACAATGACATGTATGGGTTTAAATGTAGCTAAATACATTTAAAAAAATATTGTATTACCTGGCCTGAGGGGTTATAGTTAAACCCCAACTCCCTTGAGATGGTCCAGTTTGCATGTTCTTCCACTGCATTCATTTCTGGGTATTTGACAGGACTACTAAAGTGGTCAAACTCCAGCTCTAGACATGGTGTTTCCTGTAAAAAATTAAAAAAAACAAACTCTCAGTGACATACAGAAACCTGTTAGTTTATGCCCCAGTTTTTGGGTATAGTCCCGGAACAGGAAAAAGAAACATTTACTGATTTTGTTTGTTACTTTTATTGACAGTATATTTTACATATATACACCTTATTGGGGTTTGATCCAGTGACTCCTATGGGGTTCAGGAGGTCTTCAAGGCCATGGGGGACAGGCCAGAGGTTCAGAGCCATCTTGTTGGCTACCAGTGTGTGCGTATAATCGAACAAGTTGACATTACCCCAAGCTAGAGGACAATGCTCCTGGGAAACAGACACAAATGGAGGGTAAATTATTTCAAATCACAGACTTAACAAGCAAGTATGCTGGGCAGTTATTCGTCATGTGACAATTCTAACTAAAGTTGACATCAAATAAAGCTAAACACATTTCTGACACAACAGTAAGAAAACTCGACCCACAAAGGTGGTTCAGACAATAAGACACTTGGTTCAGTAAACCTTAAAACTGGTAATGTGCCACCCATGCTGTTGAAATTCTGAATGGGCTGGGCAGGCTGTGTGGCACCCAGACCAAGGTTAGGTTTCATGCTTGGTTAGACAACAGAGAGAAGTAATGTTCCTTATTTGCCTTCATAACTATAATGAAATGGCCACAATTACTGACCCTGAAAGGCTAAGTATATGCAAGCGAAAGTGATTGATGCTTATTTTAATGGAACTGTGGTTTCATTACCCTCATTATTCATTTTCATGGCAGAAAACAATCTATTTAACTGGACTATTCCCATTAAAGCTACCTTTTAAAGACTAGTAAAATGTTTCTGATAACATCTTGATCGCCGCAGTGAATTTTCACTAAGGGGCAGCCGTTGACTCAGGTGACAAAGACAGCAACAGACATGCAAGCAGCCAGTCAAAATGCACCTATTTATAGCTGTGGAACAAAGGGCTGCTGTAAAAGGAGTGTTTATCTTTAATTCAGGCGGGGCATGAAAAAGCATCCGCTAACCTGACCTCAACTTAACTTGGCACAAGAAGAGACAGGACTCACCCCAGGTGTGTGTTACAATATCCATGTCTGGCACTCATTCACACACTCACACACACATTTCTCTGTTCTTTCAGCTTTTCCATCAGAAGGAAATCAGTATCAGTATGTGAGTATGGGTGCCTGTTACAAGTCTCAACCACATACACAAAAACACAGACACAGGGCAATAAATTTACCCCATATGGTTAGCATAGAGACCATGTGGCATACACAAAATGTACAAGCATTTTTAATGCAACTCGTAAGTATCAAGTATAGATCATTCTACTGCTTGAAAAACACCACAAATGATTTTCTGATCAAAAAAGCATCACATTTTTTAGATTAATTTATTTGAAATAATCAATTTGGAATTCTCCGCTTCCTTTTATTACGCTGTCAGACTTTAGCTCTTTACTTTATGTGCGTGATGTGAGAATAGTTAGTACCTTTCACCACATGCCCACACCTCTTATATGAATGGAAAAGTCCCTTCTGCCGATTGGGTTTCTGTTGATGTTTTTGCCACCACAGTGCCCATGGCTGATTAGTAATTAAACAGAGCCAAAGATGATACCGCAGCTTCCATGTACTGTGGACACATATACTCAGACAGACTGACACACAGGGCAGGGGAGGGTTCATACATGATGCACGCACGTGCACAAACACCCACACACCCACACAAAGGACCTCTACATATAAACCCCGGACAGGTCAGTGTGCCACTATTTAGATGAAGGTCATGAGGCGATCTAACGTATGGATAACTGCCTATTAACTTTCACCATAATTGGCATTATTAAAAAAAATAATACATATTTGTTTTATTTTGGCCTTGTGATAGACTCTCCTGTACATTTTAAATAATTTTTAATCAATCATTACAAATATTTGAGACTACCCAATTAAGAATGGTATTTTTCAAATCCTAGCCAAAAGGTGGAATGACGACAGCCAACTGACAAGTTGGCAAAGACACTTTGTGTTCTTGCAAGCCAATTTTCTTTCAACAATGAACTCGAGCAGAACTGTTCTTTCCTACCTCCTTGGCTCCTTTTCTGCCCTTGACAGAGCAGATGGAAAGGCAAAGCCTGGCAGCACGGGGGATGTCTGGGATGTACATATCATACGTAAGCCACTCATTCCACCTGTACAAAGAATGATAGCAATTAGAAAAGCCCATTTTTAAGAAAATTAAATTCTCAGGTGTAGCCTTACGTCCCCAGATACACCCCAAAAAGGGTCTTAAACAAAATAAATTCTCTAAGATCTACCAAACTATTTCCAACAGAAACATGAACCTTACAAACACTACCAACTGCACACCTCCTGCTGAGGTAACAGTACATTTTTAGCAACAAAGTTCAATGACATGGCATTCTGCAAAACAAATTTCAGATTTGGCAATACCATAATTGTTTAATACGCAAAGGTTCAACCATACATTAATCTAGACGGTATTTCTTTTACCCTGAGTATAAGTGAGGACCAACACAGCACTAACAGTAATATAATACAGCAGTTTAATGTTACTATCCTGCGCTAAACTGTTAACTTACCCTCCTGCCTCCAACTGCTTAATGTAAATGAGAGGTGTAGATTGTCTGCAGGACTACTTCAGTGAAACAACACAAAAGCAAATTAAAGCAGCAATCATTTTCTTTTTTGGGCGCAATAACTCACTATCAACTGTTGAGGTTCATCTAAGCTGCAATGTAGTGAATCAAAAGGGTGGTTAATTACCTGGGATTAGAGCAGGGTACTCTCTGTGTGTTTACATTATCACACATCTGTTCACCTCCATGGTATATGCCTGTCCTCACATAAATCTGTAAGCAGGGACGGGAAGCAAAACAGATCAAAGACAAAATTATTTTTAACAATTATTATATATTATAATAATTATTGTATTATATTATTATTATAATTATATAAATATATATTATATATATAAAATAAAAATCTCTTCAAGTTTGATGACCTGCAACAGCTACCAAAGTAACTGCTTCAACCATTATCCAGTCTGGCCGTTTTAATTACATTCACAAATATGACTCCAGCTGCTTCCTCTCACAGAGCATTCTGTGTACACCAGACCTCCGCAATCACTGATTTAACAGGATGTGAGTAATGGTAAGATGGTACAAAATTGTCACATGAAAGTACTCAAAAGCAAATATTAGTTTCATTTGGTGTACTTGTGTACATTTGTCGGTGCAAAATATCACTTCTGTTTTCTTTTTTTGGCAACAAAAATGTCACCCCTCATACTTAAGACAGCACTGGGTGTCCCCACCTTGTCTATGTCCCGTATATTGACATTAACATAGGTGGCACACAGGATTCGTATTCGCAGAGTCCCGTTGATGGTCCACAGAGACTTGGCAGCTGCCTCCCCATTCATATAAGATGTTGCTGTGGAGATGCGTCGAGAGTACGACGGCATGACGAAGTTATCTGTAGGCAACTGGGTGTACAGGCTGTCCTTAGCCATCAGCATCAGGTTAGGCATCCTGCCCAGCATGATGCAACTACGGATATACTAGAGGGAGAGCCAGAGAGGGGGAATGACACAGAGAAGGACAGTTAGTAGAAAGTCTACACAGAGCTGCTCGAGTTTCACAGTGCCGAAGGTGCAACCTATGATGTCAACTGGTCATTTTCCAGAAACTGGAACCACAGAGGAACAAAAAAACACACGAGTTGACGTTTTACTTTTACTCTGAGGGAATTCTTCTAAAAATATGTTTTATGAGTGTTCTCGCATGCTTACACAAATTAAAATGCTTACCATTTTACATACCTACCATATTTATAAGGATCTGTAATGGATTTTTTGACACAAATCAAATCAAAATAATGCTTCAGCTTTGCTTTCTTTGAGTAATTAAATTTGTTTTTGTTCCTTTAAGGCAGCCGGGCTGAGACAGTGTTTCAGACTTAATCTGTCAATCAGCAGCAATTAGGTTTTACACATTTAAGTTTCTCATATTTTTTAAATAAATTGGAATGATATTAACCCTCTGGGGTTGACGGATGCACCAACACGTCGAAATGACATCGCAAATTTAAGATGACGTACCAGCAGGACGCTGTCCCGCTGAGTTTCCATTTTAACGTGTTGAAAGTGCAAACGTCAAACTATGTACCAGTTTTTAAATTGTCGATAGGCAAAACCAGAGTTATGATCAATAATTTATGCCATGCTTTTTTCTGTTTGTTGTCCTCACGTTCTAGCCGCGTTTCGTGCAGGAAGACACGGCAAAAAAACGAATCTCTGCTGGCAGGAAGGGCTTACATTTTTACAGTTTGTGCATCAGAAACTGTTCAATAAGCTACTTTTGAGAGATATTGCAATCAGTGAAGTTGAGATAAACACTGGACATACTGGAACGTCCAGTTTCATCACTGCTTTTCTGTTTCTGTGCACAGCTGGGATTCTCCATGCTGCGTCAATTGTACCTGTGCAGTATGCCTCTTACCTTGTACTGGCTGATGGGGTACTTTTCCAGCAGGTACTCGTCACAGCCGCAAACTTTGAGGATGTATTTACCCTGATATTCCTGAACACACATCTTTAGCTGCTCTGGGGACAGCAGCATGCTGCGCGTCTTCTTACGAATGGCCTCTGCAATCACCTACAGAGCACCACACATTCAGATATTAGAGTTTGTAAGAGTAGTATTTATTACTGCACTGTTGTACAATTGTACATTGTCAGCTTCTGTTTTTTGTTCACTCGCCGTATGTGCTACACACTAATAGTAATAACTGTTTTCTTGCTTAATGTACATGTTGAGGTGATATGCAAAGCAGCTCGTCATCATTTTACCTGTTCAGGCACACAGTCGTGATTGATCTTCAGTGTATACTTTTGCTTGTCATTGTTTGGAGAAACAATCACCCATATGACAACAATAATTTGACCTGTAACAATAACAAATACACAAAAACAGATGCAGAGACTGAGGAAAAATGAAGAATGAATAAAACTCATTTCCATTGTACTGACAAAAAACATTAACATACAAATCAAATATTCTGAGGCTGAGGATATTCATCTGAGTACTGTGATCAATACAATAGCCTTACACCATAAGACCTTATATAAATCTAATGACTGCTATAGATCAATCAATCCATCATTAGACTGGATACTTTTTATTAAGTATGAGGAAAGTTAAATTGTCCACCAGCTTTAACTAAACCTAAAACTTCTATTCTATTTCCTGAAGAAAGATTCTAGATTCTATGCTATAAGAAGAAAGATCAACGACAAAGGTTCTCGCCTACCTTTGTCCAGTTTGCTATAGATGTGTTTGGGAAGTTCCTGTGTTGATTCTACATTAGGCGGGTAAACATACAGCGCTCTACTGTGGGGCCCACTGGCATCTCTCAGCTCCACAGAGTCTTTACAAACATTCAGGATGTTTCTCCTGAAGTCCTGAACCTCCGAGTCTTTCACGAGGTCAAACTCGCACACAGGCATACCAATGGCAAAACCTAACAGAATAGAAACGAGAAATAGATTAAGGTTTTTACAGAAAAAGCCATCAGGCATTCTTTTTTCTATATAGATCTATTAGACTACTTCAAGTAAATGAAAAGCACATTCACTTAAAATTGACCGTTTTGCTAAACTTAAATTTCTTTAACTGAACAAAAAAAACACCTTTTGTATTTGTCACATATAAATATATACATTTATGAGTGCCATCTATCCATCCATTTGCTTTCGCTTATACAATTCAGGGTCTCGAGGGGGGCTGGAGCCCATCCCAGCTACCATAGGGCAAGAGGCAGGGTACACCCTGGAAAATTCTCCATTTTGTCGTAGGGCTAACACGGAGAGATAGACAACCACTCACATTCTCAGTCACACCTATGGGCAATTTCAAATCATTATTAACCTAACCATGCTAACTGCATGTCGTTGGACTGTGAAAGGAAGCAGGAATACCCCTATTTATGCACAGTCAGTCCTACTGAATAAAAAGAACCTCTCACCAATCTCTCTGTTGAGGATCTTTTCCTCTCTGTTGCCAACTGGTTCAATAACCTTGAGGAAAGCCTGGAAGAGTCGGAGGTCGCACAGCCTCCGGGTTTCATCATAGAACTCCTCCCGCTCTGCTTCCTGTAGGAACGGAAAAAACAAGAGGCTGTGTTCAATATTCCACCTCCATTTTTTTAATGAAAGCTAAGAGTGAACTGTTAGTCTCGCTATTATTGTAATATTGATGTTTCAGTAAAGCAGAAAGCTTTTATTAAGGCCTTTAATGAAGATACATTTTTTTATCTTTTTTGCACAGCCTTCCTATTAAAACAAAGCGGGTTACCCACATAATTTTCACAGAACTAGAGCACAATGAATGTGAAATAACAGATTTAGAGAAGTTAGATATTAAATTAAGTGAGAATTCTCACCTGTGTAACACTAACAAAGATGTAGGATGTCTCCTCCTGTAAGAGATGATGGAGAGGATATTTTCGGGCCTCCCTAAACAGTTCATGTTTGATGGTGATGAGCGTGGCCTCACGGAGACACTCCAGGGTTAGAATCATCCCATTAGGCAGCAGGCAGTCCACAAAGATCCTGCAGAAGAAAATGTTACAAAATGTTCATATTAAACATTATTATTTACTTCCTGCACATTATACTTCCTTTGGTAATTTTACAGTGTTAAGATCAGATATGGAATTAACAAAATAAATAGATAATAAATAATACAATGAGCTATTTGTTTGCAATAACGGAAACTGAAGAGCTAATAAAGTTGCTCTGTACACATAATAGATAGAAACTTCATTTCAATTTGCAAGACAATCCAGCATGTCATACCTGGGGGGCATCAGGTGGATGCCCCATAGCTCCCCTGAGGACGGCCTGGGAGGCATCTTCCTCTCTGGCTCCCAGCTCAATTACACAGATAAGCTGCAGAGGACAACCTGAAAGACAACAACACTCATAAGTGAAAATAATAGGACATTCTACTCAGCTCAAGTGGTGACGCTGATCAAACCAACTGGAGTGCTTAAATACAGTCTACCTGATGGATTTGTTCCAAAAATATAAAAACTCAAAAACAAGACCAACTGGCAAATCTTGTTCAAATGTAGCAACATACTCCATGTAGCCCATGGCATGTTCAATCTGACTTTAAAAACTCCATTAAGCAACTTAACTCATGAAATCTGATGAGTTCTGGCCCAGCAGGAGCTACTTCTGGTTGAATGGTTGCCAGTACTTCTTGTTCAATCTGCTTGACTTCCAATTCACTGTGATTTAGACTCAGCTGTGCTCATTGAGTTAAAGAGAACAAGCGTGTTCGATCAACCACATAAAAGCAGCACTGAAACAAGTTCTGTGAGCGCAGAGCATCCGTGCCATGTGAACAAACTGGCACAGTTTGGCAGTCAAGAGTAAATTACCAACATAGTTGGTTTGTGCTTTTTTATTATTATATAGATTTACCTTGTGGACAACATGACTATAGACCCATGGAAAGTGGTTGATCATGAAGACCCACAAAGCATTTCGTCAAAGATTCATGGATGTATATGCATCTCTATGTAGGCTGTACCTAAAATAGTCAGCTTTAAACATCTATGCTGTTATGGATGTGTGACATTAGATTACTACTCCTGTCACATCAGTTTTCAACCCTCACCTCAAAAGAAAATACATTTTTACTCAAACACTGTCTGTTTGGTTTAACAATGTCATGGAGACAACCTTTTTTTGGATTTAGTCATTTCCTGATCACTGTCCCAGTGCTGCGCTCCATATTTAGAGCATCACCTTATAAAATTTCCAGTCCATTTGTTAACAACTCAAACTTCTGCCTGGGATACCATTTGCTCTCTGAGAGGGAGCGTTAGGGTGAAGTGAAATTGTATGAGACATTCCCATAGTCCATATGTTGAAACAAGAGTGGGTAAGTAATTGCAGTACCAGCAAAGAAGAGAAGCAATGTACTCCTATGGAAGGGGGGCAGCATTTGGGCCATATGGAGGTGAAGCTGTTACAGTATGGTACCTTCATCAAAACCATCAGATTCCTTTGACAATAAGTTATTTATATTATATTTAAAAAGGTATATAACTTTCTTGATGAGTTTGTTTAAATTATTGTAGGACTTAAGGATTTAAATTAACCATTTAAAACATGAATTACCATGAAAAAATGCTGTGTGGCAGGAGGTTAATAAATGCAGCGCACACTTGAAATTATACTAATTTTTTTAGGTTGGCTTTTTTTTAGAAGTTGCTGAAATATGTTTTGCTGTTCTGCCACCATCCACCAAAGTGCACTGCTTAACTTCATGCCTGTAAGTACTTTAACCCCAATAAAAACAAATTAACACTTTAACAATAACTTAAAGGGATATCTTTAAAGATATTTTTAAAGAGTTTAATGAAAACTCAGTGATGCCATGTGGCACTGAAGGCTCACAAAAGATTTCCCAATAAAACAGCATAAATTGTTTCACTGGGAAATATATGAGCCAATGTACCCAGAGTAGGTTGACCAATCTTTACATTCAGTTCAATCTAGGCAAGTTCCTTCCCCACACAGACATCATCCTCTGGGCAGTAGTTGACCTGGCAATTAACATTAAATTCAAAGGCAAAGGAAGACAATATCCTTCTGGGAATGCAGCCAGATCAAGTGTCTAATTGATGCTCTCATGGTGAGATCAAATCCAGTCAGAGGCTTCACCACAATCACAATGCTATACTGTATGATTTCTATACCACTTTCACAAATCATCAAGTGGTAGCACCCTGAAACAAGATACCTATACCCTGCGTTTCAACGCATCCACATAATTACTTACTATATGATCAGAAATATGATAACTACATAGTAACTACAGTAAAGACACTCAGACCTAAATTCAGCACTGGTCAGCTCAAAGTTAAAATGGTCTCAGTTGTTTCCAGATTTCTCGATCGGCGCCAAAAACTCTGAATTTTCTTCAGCAATTCAAAAATTATTCAAGGGGAACTAAGTAGCGGATCAGTCCAATTAACAATATCTTGCTGACCAATTCATTCAGATTAATTTACGGCAACCAAAACCAGTTTGGTGTTCCTCTTAAAGCAAATCAAAAAAGGGGGAAAAGAGTGCTTGCTCGTTTTGACTCTTGAGTTTTCTCTGTAATCATTGTATGGTTTTTATGTTAAAAATATTTTATTGTGATTTTACGCTATATAGATAAAATAAAATTGAATTTAATTCAAATTGAGACTGCTCTTTTCCAAGGGTAGATACATCAACTTCTATCTGGCATTGGCAGATACCAGTTGGATGCTGTTCTCTTAAGCTGTGCAACACGTATGGACTGTCATACAATAAAAGTCTATATTTAAAAAAAAATTTAAAATGGGGGGGAGTGAAAGATCTTTTGTAGTATTAAAGAGGCGACAAGATATGGAATAAAATAATGTGCCCCTTTGTGTATGTTTTTAAAAAAAAACTTCCAATTTTAAAACAAATATATTAGTCTTTGAAAACTAAGAATTATGAAATATTTTCCCACCAACAAACAGATATTAACCCCAAAATACTTTTTGTATTAATCAGGTGAAAGCTAAAGTTGTTACAGTATACATTACCCCCCCCCCCCTTTTAACCTCCTCTAAAGAAAAACCAAACCGTGGTCTGAACGTAACTGTGGTTTTGAAAAGTATTTACACTCCTGTAGGTTAAGTGATCTACATGTGGC